>RCHF01000662.1:0-23001 GCA_003987895.1 Neonothopanus nambi
CTTGTCTCAAGGGCTTTTCAGGAGGCTCTGGATTCTGCTTCGCAATATCGATGTACATGCGAATAGGCATATCGTCATACGACACCAGCTTCGTCTTCTTCGCCCATTTGTAGCCAAAGTATAACACAGAAATCCATGGGATGTTGAAATATGACGAAACGAACGTCTCGCTATTCCAATGGCGGTGAATGAACACAGAGTATCCACCCGTCAGGAGGATGAGACCAAAACCGAGCAACGAGACCCAAGCAGCATATGGCTGGAACGGAGCCTTCGCAGCTCACTTCAGTCAATGCCCTGGTGCTTGCAACCATAATAGAATCGAAGATATACCAAGCAGATGACGATCCAATGGACGAGTGCAGCAGCAGAAATCAAGTCCTGGAACCACGAGAAGACAGTGGAGGCAGGGTCCTGAAGCATCATGTATCCGAGAGACATGAATAACGAGAGGGAGCAGACGGCAACGTATGGGACACCGAAACGGTTTACTCTCAAAAAGACCTTGGGTGCATGGCCCTCACTAGCAAGGCCGTATAGAGTATGCGAACCGCCCTACAATGATACTCAGTAAAAGAACTACGGCAGCAGCGGAAATACACATACAAGCATTCCAGAATTCGCAGCAGACCAAGCAGAGGTAAGAACAACGGCGTTGATAATATGAGGTACGACTTTGATGCCTGCAAGGTTCGCTGCGATGACGAAAGGCGACTGAGCGGCTGTTCCAGTCGAATGCAGAAGGTTCGAATTCGCGGGTACAACCAAGGTGACAATGAAGATAGATAACACGTAGAAGATGAACACACGCCAGAAGATTTGTTTCGCCGCCTTCGGGATGTTCCTGCGAGGACACTGCGTTTCCGCAGCCGCGACTGGCGATTCCTTCGACTCCGGAATATGCGTAGGCCGCATTAGAGAACGTAGTCCAGAAGCCTAGGAAGCGCCCTAAAGGTCCCGGAATGTCTAAATATTGGACAAAGACTCCCTAAAAGCAACCGAATAAGCTTTTGTACGATAAGGAATATAAACGCTTCGCACAAGGTTACGCCAGTATTGGAACCCAAGCCTATGCTGCCCCGGCACTCCTCCAAGATCAATGACAAGACCCTGCAAAATAGGTGCAGTGAATAACGAGAACAATTTATTTTGGACAGAACCATACCACGATGATGACGCCAAAGATGAGCAAAATCTTCAACATCACAAAGGAAAACTCAACTTCTCCATACAGCCTCACGAAAAAAAAGGTTCGTCACCAGTCCCAAGAGACCCAGCACCGTGATCCACACCGCATTGTTCACCGTAATCCAGAACTGAATGAGAACTGCAGCAGCTGTAATCTCCGCGGGTAGACTAACACAGCTCGAGTAAATCGAGTTCCAACCTTGAGCGAACGATAATGCGGGGTCGAAGAAGTACTCTGCATGGCGGATAATACTGCCTGAGAGTGGAACGAGAGCGCTCAGTTCAGCAATCGATATTACGACGCCAGAGACCAAGACACCGGTGAATGGATACCCCAAGAACGCCCCAGGGGCACCTGCACGAGCAAGCGCTTTACCGGAACTTAGAAACAAACCCTGCGGAGAACGAAGTCTCAGCTGCTGATAGTAGGTGAAAATGTTGGAGAGACGTACTGTCCCTATAGTTCCAGCGAGCGCGATCATCTGAATATGCCGTTGCTTCAACCCTCGCCTGGAACAACATCAGTTACTGCGTCAAAACGCCCCATATAACCACTCACTTTAGCTCCTTCTCCTCCACGAAAACCTCCTCCTCCGCATATTGACGTACAGACTCGACATCGCCAGTTGCGCCAACAAACTTTTCCGACTTTTCCTCGAAGCCTTCCTGAGAATTTGACGACATGGAGCGAGAGTTACGGGAGGGGCTGGGGAGGATAACAATCCTATGTTATCACCCCCCTCTTATACCCAATAAACTCAGGGACCAGACTGATACGATGCTGCGGTGATAGGTATGCCCAGCCGACCTAAATTGCACGATGCTGGAGGCCATAAGCAATCCAGCGTCATCCAGCGTCCATTGAAGACTATACATAGATACGAGATAAGAAACCTTCCTATTAAGTATTCAGCGTTTCCAGTTATAGCATCATCCGCTGATAGAGCTCACCGTATTGGTCTCGTCTACACACCTCAACAGGAGATACGAAAACATTTTTATGGCGAGCAGAGCCAGCGTCTGTAGTACAATGAAGTTGAGGAAAATTACAGGAGAACACCGAAAGAAAGACCTTTTTTCTGAAGCATAGAAACCTCGATTTGGCATAGTTCTATGTCGACGAGTACGAGAAGTTGAACCATAATCATGAAACATTACGAGGGAACGAGGTTACGAGGATCAACAAAATATAAACGAAATTTTGTTTACGCAGTTCTCTTTTTGGCCTCTACTTACTTTCCCACGTATTCAAGGTTAGCTTCCTCCCTCATACTAATCTTCGAGTTTTTCTTCATTTTTCACCAGCTGTACACAAAATGGATGTTGATAGTACACTTGGATGCTCTAAGACACGCGGTTTCTCATGGGATATCTCGAAGTACTCATCGAAGACACCTGTCTCACAGTCGCGGTCCTCGATTTGCGGAATTGCCAGAGTCACGGTATTCAATAATATTCAATAAGTCGGCATCGGCATTTTGCGGACTATTTCGAGGGCACCATACCATACCTGGTGGTGGTGCAGGACTTGAATGCAAATACCTCTGAAACAGGATGCCCGGATTGCGATGGTTGAGGAAAAGACGTAGTGAACTTCATGAGTCCTAAAGCGACTAAAGTCTCAGTAGAGACAACCAGCCTCTTATTCAATTTTGTGAGAATTGGGATGAGCATCGAGAATACTGAGAATGCAGTTCCCGGGCGCACATCGTAAGCTTGATCCTGTTGTAACTCTTCTTCCTCCACCTCCTTCAATCTAGTCACCTACGCGGATACTCAACGAATGGAACGCTCGATACAGTCTGGGACCTCATCCACGCAGCCAGAAGGATGGACACTGACAACACTGAGGTCTTGGCTCGCTGATGAATGTTCAAGAACCTTCGTGAGGACGGGGAATGTTGTGAAGGTTGCCTGTATTATACAGTGAGTTTCTTGCTTCATCACCCTTTGTTCATTTTCTGATATACCCTTTCTTATGACCTTCACTGTAACCTTCCACAACAATTCATGCGTTCTCTCGTTCGCTCATATATCCATCTCTTTACACTTCTTTCTGGCACATCCCACCGGCGCCATTTCTTGCCCCTCAATTCTGTCGTTGTGCGTTAATGCTCTATCCCATCTTCATCACATATTCTCAACGTCATGATACTAACAATCTCTTCACAGGGTCACTGCATGCAAACCACCTTCCACCTTCTGCCTAAATATTCCTACATGCAACATAGCTCGCTCTGCCGGTGTGCGGGAGTCTCTTCGCCAGCATATGAAGGAGATGATACCTTGCCAGCGTGGGCAGTAACATCCACTCGAGAATTCGGCAGGGTTGATCAGAGGTTGTTGGCGCTGGCGCTGACTTGGCGTGAATGGGTTACAAACAACGAAGTGCAGGTACGCTTCCTTTCGAGTTTCAGCAATCAAGTTTCATCCAGAAGGAGTCACCCCACAGTATAAAACACATCGCCCGTCTTAATGTGCCTGAGAATTCACGAAGCATACCTAATTCGCACAAGGGGCAATCGTCAGTGTCGATGATTCTAGGCGTTGCTGAGTCGTCCCGCGTTTTCGCTAAGTTCACCAACTGTATATTAGGCATGCCATCCGGAAAATCCACACTACAGTTGTTTGCATCGATATGCAACATTCTGTACTCGATCAGGTGCAATAAACGCCTTCGCCTTCCACCAGTATGCAAACCTTTCCTGTCGGAACTAGAGACTTAACGACAAAACTACACAAGGTCAGTTCTAACAACCTCAAATATAACCCTAATATACTGACACCTTGTCGCCTCTTGTCGCCAACCTCCCTTGTCCCAGATACAAAGGCCTTCAACTACTACTCGGAGCTAAGTACAGTGGACTCGATCAGGCGCTCCGGTAAGCTAACAAGACTAGTACGGCATGCCTTGGAAACACGACGAATACGTATGGTATTCGGACAAAGCGCAGAACGTCAGCTGAATGCTAGGTACGATCTTGGCTCGATTCCGCCTCGACACTTAATCACGAATATCATATCATTGCACTGTTCAGTAGCAGTATGTATATGTCCGTATTACCGCGAGTGGAAAGAGCCATATCCCCATTGAATGTATTACATTTGTGTCACCACGCTCGAAGTAATAGTTCATGTCTAGGCATATAGTATCGCATCGCCTCGCGCCTGAGTGAGATTCGGGTCTGCCGCTGTCGTCAAAACCACGATAACCTCGCAAGTGTTTGAGTAAAACGTTGTCCAAGTGGAAATGTCTTCCCCCGTCGCAGTAAGCGCCGTGCGACTACTGGACTACTGAAGTCCGGAAATTGTGCTATCGGCAACTTCCTTGCTGCAAGTCTTACGGAGGTTTCTTGGGAGCTTGATAATATGATGGAGTTGAGCTAGAATCGAGGGCTTGTCACCATTACGAACGATTCAAAAGCTCAAAAGGCAATACTTACCCAAACTTACAGCGTCGGGAGGCCGTAATCTTCTGACGAGATGCTATTGTTCAAGTTTAGCACCGAGTCAAAAAAGTAGAGAAGCGTACGCATATCAGAGCCATATACCGGGAACTTGAAGGCACACAAAGATTCTTACAAGCGATAATTAATCGATACCACCAAGATACCACCAAATCCTATGGAAACCCAAACATGCCAGGGAAAAAAAACCCTCGTCATTGATTACAGTCAAGATGTGGCGGTTTTGATCACCGATTCAATCCTGCCTAGAAACAGACAGGTAGGGCTGACGGGGATTACAGGGTTTACAACGTTAGTACATACGTAATGCCTGTGATTTCCCATGGACTAGCCTGAGTGGAGTCCAATGACACTGTTGAGATCCGTCAAGACCGAGCTGATGCTACGTATACGCACCGAAAACATGAGGCCGCTAGAGGCTACTCGGAGACGCCGCTTCCTAGAAACCAACTTGATCAAGGTAGATCAAGGCGGTGCGGCACTCACGAGATCTGCAATAGTAGGAACCGTGAATTTGCCAGTCGTCACTACATAAATTCATGGACCAGTTACAAGACCCTTCCCGGCCAAAACAATTGGAGTTTTCGAGTTATCAAGGTCTTCATCCCATCGGACCCTCTGAGATCCACTGGTCCAAAAGTAGCTGATGGGATGATCGCTGATTAGATGCTGGCGAAAACGGAGAAGAAAAAAAAACCGTGTCACTGTCAAACAGTCGGAGTGATCTAGAGCTCGAATTCGAGGTACGCAGGCTCGAAGTGGTCCGCTCAGTGAACAATAGCATAGCACGGTCACCGTTACCTCTCTAGGAAGCAAGAGGCTCCATTCAACGTTGGATATGGGCCACTTTTACCTGGCTTTGAACGCATAAGATGCCCAGGTATGCAGTCTCGCATACTGTAGCTCAATCGTACCACCGTTGGCAAGCTCCGTCGATGCTAAGGTCACATTGTCAGATATATCAATGATCATACTCAGTTCAGGCCAAATGCTTTTGACCTTTAGCATGAAGCTATCATACTTTGCACCAGTTGCGCGATTAGCCAGAGAACAGAGCTTTTGAGTTGTCATTGTTGCACGCAGTCTCCGCATGATGGTCTCATCGTGGAGAAGGGTGACATACACAACTTGAGTTTTTCTCTCGAAATTCCGCTACATAGAGCAGGTCAATGTCAGCAACTTGAAGAAAAAAAGAATTGACAAATTCTTTCGCACTCCCGAGGCCTGAGGACGTGAATGCGTAGTACACACCCGATGAGGGGATTTGGGTGGAGTTGAACAAAGGAGAAAACGGCCACGGCGTCACACGTCAAGACGTGATAGCATAGTTTTAGCGCCAGCCCAAGCGCCGAAGAGTCAGTACTCTACTTCCAAGCCTGCAAGGACACCTCACCTATTCGTTTTAGTGTCGACATGTTCGGGATCTCCCTTGTCATTGGGTAAGTTTCATTTCCGATCATTCACGACCTCATGGCCTCCTGCACACCATCCTTTGTCTCTTGTTCTGTGATCGATCAAGCTAATTCATTACTCTTAGACCATTTGATTCGACATTCTTGTTATCATGTCTAATTTGGGCCTGATACTGATTATGGTGGGGAAAAATAAATAAATAATATATTAAGTATTCAGTATCATATTGTTATTATATATGAATATATACATGACATGATGGAAGGAAGGAAGTTCAACATGTGTGGAAGCGAGGAAGTAAATTACGGCACGGTCCCTAGACAGAAACGCTGTTCCCGGGGCAGAACAATGTGGCATGAGTCCCATGCCCCAGACCATGGAACCTCAAAGGGCTCAGCCGGAAACACCAGCCTGGTAGGTGAAGCAATCTGATCCACTATTCTCTCTTGTCCAGTCTCAGGATTCCACTCACATCCTTTCACAGCATTAAACACTCATGGGAGAACTTTGCAGCCAACAGCACCAGATTCCAGGAGAAAATCACAGCCTTCAGCACACTCAGCATCTCTTCATTTGACAAAGGCAACCAGACATACATCAAAACTGCATTCAGGAACTTGACCCTCAATAGTATGATTTCCGGGGCATTCAGGCACTGTAAGAGCACATCAAGAGCACATGCTCCAGTGTTTTGTATCCTCCATTGCATTTGCAACACATCTTTGCTTTGCCATCACTTGATTGGTGGCCTGGGCAGGTGCCCAGGCAGGTACGAGTTTCTTTGTTGTCATTCCTTAAAGGAAAAAAAAAAGAATAAATAGAAAAAATATGGTTCAGAGTCTGCCTGAGGTCAAAAAGAATAGAAGAAAAATTGCAGACAATGGATAACATTACAGAAAATGAAGACATAATAATAATTAGTCAGACTTCACACTTAACAGCATCAAGACAGCAAAAAACTGCCACAGAAGGAAGGGGCATAAGCACCATTAGTCAGACTTCACACTTAACAGCATCAAGGCAGCGCAATTGCTGCCAGAGTAAGACATGTGATCACAGCCATCAAGCCAAGATCTGATCAATCCCATCAATGGCATCACACTTAACTGGATCAGAATCAATTCAAAAAAATCACCATAAAGTACAAATTCTCCATTTCATTCCAAACTTGTAATCACCCTGCAGCAGCACCCTCAGATCAGTACTTTCCAAAGCATGTAGTGAGCATATAGCATGCATAGCTCTAGACAATTATTTATACTTTGTGTATAGTTGGTCCTATATCATGTGAGTATGGGCAATGCCTGTGAGAGCAGTGTCTGCTTGTACTTGTTTGGCTCCCCTGCCAAATTCTTGATTGTGAAGGCACACACATACAGACCAGCAGCACTGACTTCTTCTGAACCTTTACCTTTTTCACACTCCAGATGGTTTCAGAACCCAAAATTATATGATATATATGATGTGTAACCTTGATACTTCCTATACATAATAAATTATTAACTTTTTATCTCAGCATGTAAGCATGATAAGCAGAACATCTGTTCCAAAACATATATTTGAGATACTCCTCAATGCTATCTCAATCAATCCTCCTCAGACAATGTCCTAATACTACTTAAGATAAATCCACAGAGATTCTTGGAGTCACTTTTCTAATAATTGTTTCTGAACATCTCATATTCCATGAATCTTTTGACAGTAAGTATTGAAAGAATATTGAAACTGGACTTAAATTAACTTCTCAGAAAAATTAGCTTCCAAGAATTCCTGTATTTTTCAATTCTGAATAACTTCCTCTCTCAAAGTATGGTGCTTTGATGTGTTGATGAAGAGAAGCTTTGCAAATATCTGAGGTGCCATTACATTTAGAATTTTGGCTGGGGCTACAAACAAGTACAAAGTAACACACTTCTTGCAGAGATTGCCCATACTCACTATATGGCTATGTAGTAGACCCCCCTTTATGCTATACACCTGACTGGGTGTACTATACCATGTCTATACCCAGCATGTACAGCCAGATTTATGTGGTTATACCATCCTATACTCATCACTTACTACTGGCTCAGCACTATGAATTCAGGAATAACCATCAAAAAATCATCAAAGTTGATATTTTAATATGCAGTATTATCTAATATATGCTCTCTATACTACATGAATATACCTCTCTTGCCTTTTCCTGCATTTGGGTCAAGATCTCAACAATGCACTCAGTGAAAATGGTGTGTCACCAAAACACTACACCTGCACTTAGAGAACAGTTAAAAAAGAGTAACATATAAAATGCAAATATACATACTATGTTATGAAAACCATCTGTGCACTCTTTTTGAATTATGTGCATATTAAACAACTGAGGGGGTGTTTGTCAAGCTGGATAGAATGCATACCAAGAATGTGTTTACCCATCTTGGCCACTCTCTAATGTAGTAGTTCCAACCACTGACAAGCCATAGACCACAGTTCTCCTGTAGTGAGATGGATCATGAGTCAATGAGATCAAAGGAGAACAGTAAGAGATGTACCAATATGTGCACATTTAATAGAAACAAACAGAATGCATAACCATCTGCCAGAAGTAGAAGGGATCTAAAACAAGAAATAGAGAGGGACCAAAACAAGAGAAATATGTAATGAGAGAGAGAAGTTGAACCCTGAACATTGTGCTGGTTTGTCCACTGACTAAGAAATATACAGCCAGTCACTTAGAGTTTGATCAGAGTCAACTTCATGCAATAGTTAAAACAAATTTGTTTATAAAATTCAATCTTACAATTAATTGAGGATGCAGAATTTGAATGAGAACTTGAAGGTCTTAAATCTGGGCTGGCATCTACAGGTAGAAATTTCTTCTGAATATCATGCAACATCATTTTGCTCTCCAATACTGGTAGAGCTTGAATTAATCACCAAGGATCTTGGAGAGCCTTTTGAAGAGGTCTGTACTGTGCTAGATTTATAGTCTTTGTCTGCTTTATATTGGAACTATTTTTCTAATCACTATTGTAATATACTTTGAGCTGCTTAGAAAGCTACATCAAATTTAAAAGGGGTTAGCCATTACATTTTATATACAAGGATATTTACCTTATAGGAAGTGCCATCTGTAGTATCTGCTATAGAATTCCATATGTATACTGCAATCTCCCACTTGAGTCCTGATGTTGGGTCATTAAATGAGGGATTATGGGTCATCAAGTCTAGAAATATATCTCTCTCAGTCTGATTATGCTTTCTGATGCCTTGTATAGCTGACAAATGATGATTGGGCTGTTTCTGATGAAGTTCAGGAATATAGACACCTATTCCTGCTGCTTGACAAATATTAGAAGGAATTGGCAAGACACCTGCTACTCCTTTTGTTTGCACATATAAGTTGCCATTTACCCAGTTTTCAGGCATAATAGGGTTTTCAACAAAGATGCTCTTGGATTTGGTTTGTCAGCCAAATCCTATAATGGCCAGTGTAACTATGCCCTATGCTGTTGAATGTTCCAACCTAAAGTAAATTAAATGACAATTAATTATAATAATAATAAATAAAAAAGAAAGTAATTTACATATAAGCAAATTATGCTGTAAAATAAAATCAAGTAGACAGCATTGTACATGTCTGGTAGAGACACTAGAAGTAGGCAAACAAGAATGCAAATGTATATGCACACCACCTTCATTCATATTGGTTCCTCAAATGCATCTGTAGATTGGTAAAGCAGGCTTGGAGCCTGCTTCAATCTGATAATAAAGTGATATCCCAGGAGGATCTGAAACAAATTCTTTCTGAACAAGCTCTCATCTATTTTTTGCAGTTGCCCAAGCTGCCTTCTTAAATAGTGGAAGTTCTGATTTTGCATCTTTAAGTGGCCTATAAGTTTGAAAAACATTTGCCACCAATAGACATAGTTTTTCTGCTGGTGGTATAGTACATTTGCAGTAGTGTCATACCCATGAGGTAGATTTCCTCAGTAAATTACTCAAGGTTATCTTGGGATCCTGTGTTTGACCCCAAGCAATAATACAAGCTTTGTCCTCCACATCAGGAATGAAAAGTGCATCTTGTAGAGCAAGTACAAAATCATGCAGAAGACCATGAGCAGCAGAAAGATAAAATGTATTGAAGGCATAGAATGGGTCTTCCAAGACATGACTTTCAATATGTGGACTTTACTTTGCCTCTGCCACATCTTTAGTGTCTTTTCACATTCTCTTTGACTTTCTAAGTCAAATTGAAAGAGATTAAGAGAGCCAGAAGATGTGCTTGTTATTTTCTCAGAACTTGTCATATCAAACATGACAGAGGCAACTGAAGCTTCTGTTATCTGGACTTTAGATTCAGGAGTCATTCTCTAGAGTCAAAGCCTGAGTCAAGGTCTCTGAAGTCTGACTCTGAGAGCTGTTGGTAGATATGATGGAGTAATAGTACCAATTTTGACATGAATTCTATGATAGACTAAGGAGAAAGGCATATCTCCACATTGATCTAGCTGCTTTTTGCTTTTGGTTCCATTTGCAACTAATGCACCAGGCACAAGGACCTTTTGAATATTAACCACACAGTGTGTTGCTGTAATATTCATATCCTGAAAAGATCTGTCCAGAGTATGAGGAGATAGAGTACCATGTGCTAGAATCTGTGTTCTATCATCATTGGAGAGCAGAATAGTTGCTCTAGGTAGTGTAGAGGGTTGTAGTGGAGAAGGAGATGGAATACGAGTAAGAGCTTGGTATATTTCCAGAGATGCATACACATCTAGTGCTGCATACTGAATCTGATCTGCTGTCACTTCTGAGTTTTCTTATCCCATGCTGACATGCTCAGATAAATCCTTGTTCAGCCTCTTGTTTAGCACTATTGCACACAGATCAGACAGTCCAACAGTTGCATCTTTTATGATATACTTGTTCTTTGCAAATTTTGCAAGATCTACTTCACCAACAAATAGAGCAGAAGAGTGACAAGCATCTTGAAGATATTTGAAATCTCCTCCTACAGCTCTACCAACCTTGCAGATATAAGAATTGGCAAGAACCTGCTTTAGTATAGATGACTGCCTATGAGCAAGTATCTAGCCAACCTATATGAAGTACATATCTCAGTGTATACTCTAATTTCATGAATGCAAATTATAAATACCTGCAAAAGATAGATTATGTTCTTGAAGAGAGTTAGAAAGTAATGCAACTATCTGTTTGTCCCAGCTTTTGAATGTAGCCTGCTTCTGGGCACTTTGACATGATGAACAGTGGCAGCAGTAGCTTGTTAGCCAAATTGTTTGAAGAATATCAACTACTCTTCTTGGATATAGAATAACACTATGTTACCATTAGGACAGACTATTCTACCAGGTGCCAGACATTCTGCAGCATCAGCAAAACAGATCTTTTGATCAGAGGTGCTACACAGATCTATACAGTGCTTGATAGCATTTCACTTGACAGTACTGCCAATGTATGGCTCTGTCTAGACAGCCACAGGAACCAACAGCCATCCATGTCTCTACACATGTCATTGTACCTAGGAGCTGTTTCCAACAATAGAATGCATTCATCAGATACTATTCGTGCTGTGAGAATAAGAATAGAAGAGGACATGATGGCTCAAGCTCTATGGCAATGACTTCAAGTTGACAATGATGCCTTTGACTGATGCTGTGAGGTGGCTAAACACTGCCTTTCTAATCAATGGTGCTAGTACTATACTTAAGCAACTACTAGTAAGCTCATTCTCAAGTTGAAGTCTGAGTAACATCAACACTTCAAGTTTTATCAGTCTACTAGTATATTATTCAATTCCACAATGTCATCTTCAAGCTACCAGATCTCTTCTGTACCACCACCACCACCACAGCAACAGTATCCCCCCTATGTTTCCTCAACTCTAGTTCTAACACTAAAAGTCTTTGCATTCTCATCAATCTTCAATTCCCGAAATACCGAATCAGACTGGTATGCACTCTGGGCGACAGTTTTATCGCAGATCTGCTCTATTTGCCGACCAGGACTAGCTGTTCACCCACAGATGCTTCTATGGCTTCGGGAAGCAGTGTACAATCTGAATGATGGCATGGTTCCATGGGATCGATCAGATGACAGTGCTACTGATGCAGGAAGTCTTCAGGATTCTTTTCCTGATTTCGGCATGGTACACTGCACATTGTCCCGATCTATCGATGATCAAGATTTCTGGAGGAGCTTACAGAATCTCAATAGTGCTAACTTTGGGTTTCCATCAGAATGGAAACAATATCTCCATTTCTGTATACCATGCATCATGGAGGTCAAGAGGAGCCCCTCGAGATCTACTCTATCTCAATGGTATGAACAGACTCGCCAGAGAGGTGTGCAGGTAGACTTGAAAGAGATGGTGCACCAGTACATCAGTCCCTACCTTCTAGAAGCCCTTCGCCAGCTGGTCCACTATGCACAAATCTATTTCCAGCTCCTTGAATCACCACAGTACGCCACTCATATCACTAATCACTGTCCGAGGACCATGGGAGATGAGCCATATGTTCTGCTGTGGGCAGCTGCAGGCCCTTTTTGGGCAACTGTGGCTGTTACCAAGAATGATCTTCCTTTGGATGGCATGTCAGAATGGGAGCGGGTATCAAGGTGGAATGCTCTTATGCAGGGCTTTGAGACAGTTTACACTATTGGTCAGCCCTCCTCAGACCAACGTATTACTGAGCTGAGAGATGCTCACTTTATTTGGCCTTAGTCTCCGAGAGGTAAGTACTGATAAATTCACAAGATTCTTTCACTTCTAACTATCATCCTCACAGAAAGAAGATTTCATTATAAAAGGAATTTTATATGCAATTTTGTACCTTCAAGTCTTTTTGGCTACTTTAACTGGAAGAATTACTTTTTGTCATGTACAGTGTTCCACCACTCCTTTACACAGCAGATTGTAATTGGCCTCTATAATTATTTATGTGATGAATACTCTAAAACTAAGTTGACCAAAAGTTAGGTAGGAATCTTAGTGACATGTACACCTACTTTTTGTGTAGCCAGAATACAAGGAAATAACATATCAGTATCAATGTCTTCGGAGAGCTGAAAATTCACACAAACGGATCCTTTACACAGCATGACACCCTGTGACACCTTGCCATCAATTGTCGTTGTCATCACTCCTCCTCATCATCCTCTTCTTCATCCACCTTGGGAACATCAGCTATAGGCCCATCGCTCTCTAGATAATCATTTGCAGTGATGGAACTCTTCAATTTACATCTTCCTGGTCCTTTTGGGAGATCCTTCACCCTCACTCCTTTCTCCCTCAAGGCTCTACAATGATCCTTGTGCTTTTCAACCTCTTTAGCATGTTCTCACTGAATTCTTTGCCATGCAAGCTCAATCTTGGCTTTTTCAATCTTCTTTGCTTTTCTTTCTGTAGCTTTGGCAGCTGTCTCGACCTCTTTTTGTTTTTTCTCTTCCTCCTGTCTCCGCTTTAGGGTCCAGAATTCATTGTCTGTGAGATGTCGACCTTTTCCTCCTGGAAACAACACAGTGCATTCCTTATTTTTTGCATTCTCCTTCTCATGCAGAGTCTGATTCAACTTCACCATCCCCATGTTCTGAATAATTAGCTGTGCATTTTGGCCTTCAATTATTGCATCTTGGGTCTCTATGACACGTCTTGCTTTGTGGAGCTCAGAAGCAAGTTCTGTCCACTGTTTCTCGAGCCCATGTTTGGTCTGAGTATGAAGATGCTTTGGGGTTTTTATGAGAGACCAGTCAGGTTGTGTAGTATCAGTGGGTATGGTCTCAAGTACAGGGTCACAGATCAGACGTGACATCTGCTTGTGAGTGGGTTTCATTCTTGTGACAAGAAATGAAGCTGAAGCTGTGCTTGCAAGGCCATTTCCCAAGAAGTGCATCCATTTCGATGGCATTGCAAGAGATGGATCAGATGCAGGGTCAACCTTCTGTTTTGACAGACACAGTGTAGGTGATTGTGTTGTTCAAAGTGCAGGACTCTTGTTTGTACTGTCTTACAGAGGGGTAGAAGGTGTACACCTATGACATGGACTTGATGGGGAACCTCCAGCAATGGGTGAGCCAATATTGAGGTGAGTAAATTTATATTCTTGGAAGGCAACCATTACAGCCTGTGTTGGACTGTTTTGTGGAAGTGGAAAGGTGGATTGTGTTGATGTTGCCTCACTAGGCTTCATCTGCTCTGGCTTGATAATGTCCTGATTGAACAGGATCAAACCAGTCACCTTCCATGCAGCCAGAATGACATCTTCTGTGAGTGCACGGATGAATGCTTTTCCAAACACTTCTGCAAAATCCTTCTTGTTGACTCCTCTTCCCGTCTGCTTTTCATGTGCACTGACTTCCTCCTGCCAACAGCCTTTCTGTTTTGCAAAGCATACAACATCAAGGCCTTGTAGTGCATGTGTGCAATGTGGTGGGTACCCCAGAATTTCGATGTTATTGGCCTGACAGTAGTCCAGTAGATCAGCAGAGTAATGTGAGCTATGCCCATCCATGAACAAGACCCAAGTTTTGCCATTGGCCTTTGCTCATGTTTGAGGATCAAAGTCCTTTTTCATCCATTGCAATGCAATTTCCCCATCTGTCCAGCTGTTGTCAGAAATACAGACTCTGATAGTATTGGTGAGTAATTACAAAGTCTACATGTTCACAGAAGTAACTTACAATGCCTCCAAGACATTGTTTTTCTGCCACTTTGTTAGAAAGTTTTTTCCTTTGAAGATTATTGTTGGTTTTAGCTTGGTCCCATCACCACATATTGTAACAATTGCTGTAACATTTTCCCAATTTGCATTCCCCTGTTTATGCTGTGTCTTTGTTCCATGCCAACCCACTACTCACTGCTGATCCTGATCTGAAGGCTGGAATCCACTTTCATCCATCCCATAACTGTGCCTAGATTTGATTCCCTTCTTGACATGCTTCTCCTCAACAAGATCAAACCAGGCTTTCACCACTTCTGGATTCAAGGATTTTGCTCTCTCTGTTGCAAGAGGTCATGACCAATGGGTTTGCAGCTCATCTCGGTAATGAAGTAGGAACCTATCAACCCAGTTCACACCAGTCAATTCCATACTACCATGACCCTGGATGATCACATCTGCATGTACGCAGATGTTTTTGTGTGTCAAGGGAAGGCCTTGATTGGCAGAGTCTTTGATGAAGTCAACCAAGACATGCTCTTCTTCATATAATAACTTCTGTTTTGATGTGTTAAATGCACTTATCATTACTCCTCCCTTCACTACATTAGATAGTGTTTTGAAGTTGACACCATACTCCTCTGCAATAGGGCATAGACCACGTCTCTCTTCCTTTGGTTTTGTCTGCTCCTGTAGATATGTATCCACTGCTTGCTTTAAATTAGCATCAATGACATGCCGTTCTTTAAGCTTCTTTGCCTTGTCTGAAAGAGCTCAGCCAACCATCTTGATCAGATTTAGAATGATCACAGGGCTGTAGAAGGTAAATGAGACTGAGAGAAAGGATGCAACAAGGCAGACGTGTGCTGGGATGCACGCATTCAGCAGGTCTATGTCACTCATGTCATGCTTTGCAGTACACAATCTTAATTGCCTCCTCCTTCAGTCAATTCTTGGTCAAATCCTTAGGTTGTTGATTCAGGACAAAGCTATGAGCTATATATTCCTTAGAAAAAAATACTGTACTGACAGCTTAGCTGAACAAAGAATAGCATCCTATATAAAACTTGAAAAGAACTGAAATTTGGTCTTTTTGAGGTCAATGTCCCTACAACACGAGTTCCACTAATCCAAAAAATTTCAAAAAATGTTCTTAGCATCTATTCTATGATATAAAACTCCAGATACAAGCACTTAGTGAAACAGTTAGAAATGAGGAAGATATGTGACAGTGTGTAAAGGAGTGGTGGAACACTGTACTTTATACTAAATTCTCTACTTTTTACTTGAACTTTTGGCCACTACAACTTCTGTGAATAATCTACAAGTTTCTTAAGCACTTTTGATTACTTCACAGTTTGTATGAAGCAGAGTACTTTTTAATATCAAAGAACTAATTTTGGGCTTAAAAGCTTCAAGCTTCCAAAGATGCCACTAGAAGCCAAGAACACTCCTCCATCAGCAAGGTCCAGCCAGTAAAGAAAAATCAGATGTCTGACTGTTTCAAAGCCATGGGTTCAAAGTAGACCTGGAAAGACTTGGAGAAACCTGAAATGTCCTGAGGGAGCCTAAGGCTGACCTGGGGAAACCTGGGAAAATCTGGAATGACCTGAGAGAACCTGAAATGACTTGGGGTTTGTGAATGTTACAACATGTCTCAGATATAGGAGCTCTACTGTCATGGCTCATCTGCCTCAGAGCCTTCATCATTGGCAAGATGAAAATAATACTTTTGAGACATTTTCAGCATTTTTTTGCTCTCACATGACCTGGCAACTACTGAATTACAGGATGACTCAGCTAGCATGTGATAATCTCCTCATTCCTACTTTGTCACTTTACATCTCACAATAAGAGAGATCTGTTCTCTCTGTCTTCAGATACTCATGAAGGTCAGTAGAATGACACATGTGAATTGTCTGTAAAAGAAGGAAAAATCAGTCTAAGAAAGACATATTTATTGGGTTTGACTACTCTATCTTAATATGTATAGCACCATAGGCCATCTTGTTTTTGCACTTTTGAAGATTGACTGCTCTGCCACTATTGAGATTGCCATCATACATGAATTTATGACCATTATTGTAATCTGCACCATCATAATTCCAAACTGAACCATTGTCTTCTGCAATATATGCTATATAATGATGTTCACCTAGATAAACCACTCCATAGAGTTTATAGGTATGACATGCTCAAAAATATATGTATCAAAGGTTCTGTCTATATAGAAGAAGTTACCACTTCTATTGATAGGCTCAAAGTGGCATGAAATTAACTCAGGAGCATACTGTAAGATTTGTTTATAAATGATGGGGCTCTGGCAGGTATTGCAGTGGCTAGCAGTTTCATGATATAAGTGGTTCATCCATTCAGACACTGATTTGGATGAGTTTCTGTTCCTTTCAGATACAGCACTATGTTAAGAGTGGTCTACTGCAGGAGTATGGCCTTTGGTACAGATCTTCTAGACAAGAATAAGATCATTATTACAATCCTTTAGTAGTTTGTTCATCATCAATGATACTGCAGTCATATCTCCCCAACCAAAATCTCTTGGGCTCTTGACAAGTGAGACAAATGAGAACATGTGTCTATCAGCTGATGATAGGACAAGGCCTTACTATGTACTGGGTAAGAATGTGGGCTGTACTCAGCCTGCAAGAACACTTCATCTTCCTTGTCCACTGAAGGAGCATTAGCCATGAATAGCACTTATTTCACTATTCATTTGCTTGGAAATGCAGGAGTTCATTAGCAAAACCTGATTTTCCTCCATAAAAGACATGCTTTTACATAGTGTATATAGAGACCTATAGCATATTGAGAATCTGTCATGTACTGGACAGTATTGTATAGAGTAAAACCATCTCATAGAGTGGATGCACAACAGACAGTGCTCTACAGAGCCATATAGAGGATGTATGTCACTGCCCCTTGATCAATGCCATGAACAATGACAGAAGCCATTGGGACTACAATTCTGTAGTTCTCTCACAGTTGGACTTCACACACAGCTCTCTCAGCAACTACAACAATGCTACCTCCAGAGAAAGTCAGTCATGGGCTCATATATATGGCTGAATATTGGTAATTCTCTATCTGAATAACTTTGATGACTTCCCTGACAGCATTCTTCATTCTCAAAGACAAAGATGTGGAGTTGGGTATGGAGGTTTGCTCCCACCCTCCCACCCATCTGAGATGTGTGTCTCTTGCATGTCTCATTCAACAACTACTATCACTTCTTCATCTATCTCTCACTCACCATAGGCAATGACTACATGTGTTTCTCTGATACTCTACACAGACTGTCCCTTGACAAAGATGAGTACCAGATGTTAGAAGACAGGAAGGCTGGGAGGATAGAGGGAAAAGGCAGAACACCTTCCTTGTGATCCAATGAAGGTGCACTGTTTCCTGCTTACAATTGGAATCTCTAGCCTTACTCTTTTAGCTAGATTAATAAAACCCTTGAGTATGAGTACATTATAAAGTACAAACCATTTACTGCCCTTCTGTCCACATTTTTTCTGACCCACATACAACCATGGACTTCACTTTTGAATCTATGGGTCTGGTTTTCCTGAATTCATTTGTCAAACTTTGTGTTCAAGATGAAAATTTCCCCTTCCAGAGAGGATATCAGTGAAGACAGCCCCTCCATAATGCTTTCCTCAGAGCTGTAACGTACCTGACTTGTACCTGACAGTACAAAATGTGCAGTGTATGTGGACATATGCTCGTTCTCAGGAAGCGCAGGTTGTTTTCCCACTCTGAAACAACCATTACAATGGAATCACTTTTCCTCTCCTTTTTCTGGCCAAGAGATGGTTTTGTTACACACCTTCATGAAGAAGCTGGCATCGAGATGTACCCTCAGCGGTATCTATCAGAGGATAAGCTGAATTCTCGTGATTTTGGTTTTCGACTCGACTTCACTCATATTTTCCCCTAGCATCACTTCCCCTCCTTCATCACTATCTAAAAAATACATCTGTTTTCCCTTTGCTTACTTCCGTCTTAAACACGGGACTCATGGGGGGTGCCATTTGGATCTTTCAGGCTTCCAAGGTTCTTTGGCGTTCAGGATTCAATGTGAGAGAAAGAATGAAAGGTCTCCAAGGATACAGGAAAGGGTTTTGGTTTGGATGAAGGGACCAATATATACGCAATGTTGAATCCCTCGGCCGATGCTAGACATTTCACAACAATCCCTGGGTATATAGATGTTAGAGATGTCGCACGAGCTCACATTAAAGCACTCGAAGCTCCTTCCCACTCAGTTTGTGGGCTCAAACTGGAAAGATTCGCTCTGATTGCGCCATATCCGGCATCATACGCCGATGCTCTTCGATTTCTAGGTGAAGTTCGACCCGCTCTGCGCGACCGTTTGGCTGATCCGGAAAAAGCGCCGTCGTTCGAGAGTATGGATTGGATTGTAGATCGAAAGATGCTTGAGGATGTGATTGGGTTTAAAACCGACTCGTACAAGATGTGGCGTGAAACGGTTTTGGACACGATAGATAGCTTGGTCATGCTGGAAGAATATTGGAAGGCTAAAGGATTCGAAATACATATACCTACGGACCCTGGGTTGTAAGCCCAATGATCTAGCAGTATCCCGCAATATCCACACCACTATCATCACTCTCTTTGTACAGCTCCTGCCATCTCCCCTAATGTGTCAAACGACCAAGAATACTTCGGTCCTCCAGGGCCTTCCGTCAAACCCATATGTGCCCCTTTTCTATTGATCCACACACTCTTCACCCCAAGCTTACTAACTGGCTCGACATCATGATACAAGCTTTGTGCTACCCACAAAACCTTTTCCTTTGGAGTATGGAGATGCTCACGAATGACATCAAGTGCTACTTCAAAGCCATGTAAAGCCGGCTTGTAGCTCTTCACATCCTGCGCAGTCAAAATGACCGTGAAAGGTGATTTGGAGCCTGGTTTTTCCTGAGGCCACCAACCGAGCGCATTGTCAGATGTTGAAGGCTGGTAAAGCTCTGGCTTGAAGCCCACGGAGCTTCCTTCTGATAGTTTCCCAAGTGTGTAAGAGAATGATGCTCGATCAACATTAGATAGAACGACAAGCTTGTAAGATTTGGATAGAGCATGGAGAGCCTCCGTACTGTCAGGGAAAGTAGGCCAGTCCTTAATCGACTGTCCGAATGAGACATGCTCGTCCAGAGCAGTTGAACGTGGGTTGCTAGACCCCTCTCCCAATATCGAAGAAGATAAATTAGGAGGTAAAGTAGCTGGACTTCCTTCTAGTGTCGTGGTCTCGACCGCTTCACCAGAGGCTGCTTTCAGCCTCTCTTCCAAAACCTCATGTGCTTTGGCGAGAAGGTCGCGATACAGGATGTCTGGGTATTTAGCTTGAAGATCGGTTTCTACTGCCCCAAAAGCTTCCAAGGCATCTTTACGCGTCCATTTGGAGGAATCATGGTATCTCGATAAAAGTGACTTCAAGCCTTCGTAAATTCCAGTCTCCCAATCCTGCATTTGGCGCGGAGGATTAGCTCTAAGTGTCAAAAACATTATGTAGATGAGTTCTTACCGCCAGCGTACCATATACGTCGAAGACAAGTACGTTGAAGTCCGTAAACTTAGACATTGCGAGCGATTTTCAAAGTAGATGAAAGAGAAGGTAAGTGCATCATCATGATCATGGATGCTTGAATGGGGTCGCGGAGTCAAAAGGCAAGCCGCCGGTACCGAATGCCTGCCGAGAGAGAAGGATTCCCACGCCTCAGACAAGTCTCAGCGACTTCTCGACCTCTGTTGCCTTCAACTCGAACCTCTACAGCCACCTCGCGATGGAAGCCTCATCGTCAACTCTGGCATATCCCTCAACGAAAGTACTAGATGAGTATGTGACCACAAGAAGCCTAGGCTCTGCGGAAGTATCTGAGAAACTTTGGACAGAGAAAATTTGTGACTCTGACGTTTTACTAGAACTTCGAGGTGATGGTGGTTCTGGTGGATAAACCAACGAGGATGATATCTGCCTTGGTTTATGTCCGCGTAATGTCTATGTTCACTTCGCCAAACGTCTATGCTGTTATACTATTGGTTCATACATCGACTCGAGCTCAAAACTGCCAAATGTCTCTGACTTGCTATGATCGATCCACCTCAATGGCCACGGTGACTAGATCTCAAGTATCTACTATGATGTATAACTCTCCTCGGTTTCATGTCGCATCATGATCACTTCCTGAAGAGCACGTCGCTGTTTCACCTTTTCGTGTATAAAGTGTGCATTTCCTCGGTTGGAAACCCTCGAAATTGCAAAGAATCAAGCAACTAATACCTCTATCAATCCTCCTAACCCAGTCTCTATCCACCATGTCTCAATCTTTCAATGTAAGTAGTCTACATTATTTACGGGACCGTCAATTCCCGATCTTTCACCATCTTTAGGTTGGTGACCATGTCAAATACCGAGGAATTGGCAGTGGCAACGTCGAAAATTCCACCACCAAGGGCGAGATCACCGATATTGTTGAGAACAAGCAAGAAGCTGGAAGCGCCGGTGTCAAAGTAAACGTACGTTTTTCCATTGTCGTATATAATATCTTGTACTGAACTCATCGTAGCAAAAAGCCATACTCGAAGTTTGTACTCTACGCGGAGTATATGGTACTGTACACATACAACAAGGTGTTTATGTACCGGTACAAAAACATTGCCCCCTCAAACACGCACATGATGTATCTACTATACCTACAATAATAAAGACAATCCAGTTGTCGAGTCCGAGCTACACAAGATGCCAGAACTGTTCTTTCTGTTCTCTAATATCTCAGGAGCGTGCAGTGAGTCAAAATACATAAAAGAAACAGTCATGAACCTTCGAAACTAAATTGCATCCATCGAGAAGTAGGGCGCAGGCTTAGGTCGTTTAAACGGTTCTACTACTATTGTGCAATGCTAAATGAACTTATCAGAGGGTATGTCTTTGTGGTCTAAGAATTCACGCGCCTCACGGGAAAGCTGACCAGGACCAAGGTTCCCAAAGTCTACCAGACGGTGAATATTTGACTAATCGCTGCAACGTGCGACGACGACACGAACCTATCTGGTTAAGAGGGCTTGACTGATGATAATGCGCGACAAATCACGGCTGTGCGCTCCAACCTGTGATAGTGTGATCTTCCCCGCAGTGGCAGTGGTCGGAGCCTCTCACTGATGATATATGGAGACTGATATATCTTTGAATCTCGTGTAGACTACTAGTGGGTCTGACTCGTCTGTGTGTAGTCCTACAGTAAGAGTATACAGCACCACGAACAGCCCGGATTGTATCGTAGGGAAATATCATGAAATTGAGAATTGAAATAAGATACACTCAGACATGAAACTACTGGTGTGAGTTCACGAGGACAATGATTCAACTTGTCAGAAAATAGACTGCACATAAAGTCAATACATGAGGACAGAGTTGACTGATACTACAGAAACACACCTTTCCCTTTCCCTTGGTCGGCTTTTTTGGGGGGTCGCGCGCAAAGTCAATATAAGGGCAGGAAAAACTGGAAGAGCATGCGTACCTTGCTCGACTTCGTTGGCTTCTGAGTGTTCACAGGAGAAGCAGTATTGACTTTAGAAGGGGCAACAGGCGTCTTGGACTTCGAGGGGACAGCAGGCTTCGTGCTCTTCACGCTATTGCTACTAGCCGTTGGGGTCGGGACTTTCGCACTTGTGGAAGGTTTCGTACCAGGCCTAACGGAGGTGACGGGACTTGAAGGCCTTGCGGAGCCGGCAGACTTGATGTTAGAGGATTCAGTCGAGTTAGAACTGCTTGGCTTCTGAAATGGGATTAGGCGGATTCTTTTGTAAGTGTCGCCGTCGACTTTGCAATGTAAATAGAAGACCAACTGTGCAAACCGCTCCTGAGGGTGCAGGATTAGGTGAGGCGGGAGATTTGCCATTAGAACGGCCAAAGAGAAGGTCGAAAAGACGGCGGGGTTGAAACCAGCCTGAGTTGTGTATGTCACGCCGAGTGGGGCAATAGTCGCTGGGCCCACTGTTGACAAAATGTGTGCCAGGCACCACCAGACGGGCTTTTTATACATACTTGACTGGTGATCTCCAATCGACCAAGGATATAAATCGCATGGAGCTCACCAGTCCCTCTGGAGAGTGATTCTCACCAACTACGTACATTTAATTGCCTGTAGCTTCGTTATATAATCATCCGCGATCCACGCAGAATTGATTACAGTAATCTAGTGGCAAAGATTATCTCGGAGAAAGGTATG
>RCHF01000664.1:0-32786 GCA_003987895.1 Neonothopanus nambi
ATCACCAATAATGATAGGTCACTTTAAGCCAACGATTGCGCTTGCAGTTCATATCGCTGAAGCTCGGCCCAATGTCTTCGTGACTGTCTTGACTTTTAAGTCGTTGTACAAAAGGTGTATAAATGAGTACAACAAGTTGTCGACCAGTAGGATGAAAGCCATTCAATCTCGGATCAAGTTCAGTATGCGTACGATGCTGGGGTTCTGTGCTAGAATAGCTGACCAAAACCACCAGTATTATCGACATCGGCGCGTCCGATGACGTGAACGTCAAATCGGTTCCGTACTTCACCTCAATCTTCGAGGCATTATGTCGCTCTCTGTCAGTGACGTGCCAATCGTCGAAAACTTCTATCGTCGGTTTACCCCCACCAAGCGTCGCAATACTAGACGTTAGTAAAACTTCGTTCCTTTTTTAATTTCGAACTCAATCTGTCGGAACAGCCTTTCACCAGCTACGCCATCGACGCCGTTCGTAGGGTAGGAGGGAGGCGTGTAACAGTCTTCTCATGGATGACAGCACCTGCAGGTTCTCTACTCCGGATTTTCGGGTGTAAAGAACTCGGTGGACACGGTGACCTCAACCTTCGAATGGCTGCGGAGGCTGCGCTTTCTGGGAGAAGTCTAGACGAAATTAACGCAGAGGTCAGGAACCAAAGTTTCAACCCTAGTGCCGAATTGCAAGTTCAGGCTATTACTGTGTCGAGAACTCATTGGAAATCATTGGTTTACAGATCAGACATGACGCTGTTTCGGGCGAGGTCGTTCGGGTACCAGGTATACCCCATATGTATGACTACGAGTGGTTCCCCCAAGAGGTAAGTATCCCCAAGCACTCTCTCAGTCCAAGCCAATATCTCAAAGTTCATGCCTTGATACTCAAAGGTGGACCTAAGAGATCATGATATGATCAAGGTTGGACAGAAGTATTTACGCCTGACGGACGGTATCTTTTGTGCAACGTGTTCAGCGTATGAAAAGGGTGCTATAGAAGCATCGAAGCATTGGATGAGCTCTATGGGGAAGTGGTGGTTCACGGTGGGACCTTTGTCTCTTCCCGGGGCCAATTCAGAGGGTGTTTCAGAACAAACTAACGAGATTGTCAATTCATTTCTCGACCACATGCAGAAGCGCTTCGGCGAAAAAAGCGTATTCTATGTGCGTCTTTTTTGCAATTCTCTGATTGAGTGATACCCTCTGACGTGTCTATAGATCTCTCTAGGAACGCTTTATTGGCCCAGAAACCCAGATAAACTTTGGGCTGTGTTGGATGAATTACTAGAGAATGAAATACCTTTCATTTTTGCGCATAGCTCCCCTTTTGCGCGCGTTCCAGATGAGAGGAAGAGGGTGATCTCGAAAAGCGGTATTGCTCTAGAAATGAAGTGGGCGCCGCAGGAGCAAATTCTTGCTCATTCTGCTACTGGCTGGTTCATCACACATGGGGGATGGAATAGTATTCAGGAGGCATTTCTTTATCGAGTACCTATGTGGGTGACCGACCCGACATATTCCATCATTGGGTAGTTGCTGATCGACGACCTCAGGATTTATTGGCCCATCGGGGCCGACCAGCCTTACAATTCTGCTCTGATGGCCTTACATCATAAGGCTGGGTTTGAACTGCTCGAAGTTCGAACAGGAGAGCGCGGTACTCGTGCGCCCTACCGCTGCCAAGATCGTCCAATGCCTACATTTACGATCGATGCCGCTCGGGCGGAAATGAAGAGACTTCTTGGTCACCTCAAAGACACGGAAGGACAGATTGTCAGGGAGAACTTTGAGAGGCTGAGTGAGCAGGTGTTAGTAGCATGGTACCGAGGACAAGAGTCGAAGGAAAACTTGGAGGCGTTCTTTATGAATTTTGTGGACTCGTAGAGCCCTCGCCGCGGGCGTCTCCGGCGTCTTAAATAGGAGAACTTGTTGCCAACCTCAGCGGCGAGCGCTGAGCGGAACGACTCTCTCGGTCCGAACATGGGGTCTAGCTGCCGGCCCGAGTTTACGCTTCAATGTTTTTCCGAGAAACGAGTCAGTGCCTGCAGGTTTTCGTTCTTCCTTATTACTTTTTCTTCTTACTTTTAACCTACGACGTATGCTCGTGCTCCTACATATATAAACTATCTATATTATACGTTTTATTCTCTCCCTGGTTTTTACGATTATTCACGAAACGTCATGACCTCCGCTGGGGCTTTGATCTGGATTTCCATCCGGCCTCTTATCCGACTGTGAGTTTCATTGCTGCATCAGGAGCGATCTGCTCTAGCTAACCTGGAGAACAAAGAGTACTTTGTGCTTCATGTGGATTTATCATCACCAAGGCAGATCTTTTTCCTACTGTCGCTGCAGGGAGTATGGGCCAAGTCATTCTAGTGAGTCATTTTTGTTCTTGATTTTTTGGCCAGCCCAATTGGTTGATAGAGGTCGTCTAGAACATTACTTTGCCTAGTCTGATGTTCTCGAAAATGGTTCCGGCATTCACGTCTCAAAACATTAGTGCCTTAGGTAGGCACATACTTTGTGCTTGCTGAGCAATTCCAAGTCGTATCTTTTTCTCAAGTGACCACGGAATAATCTCATATACTCTAGGCCCGCTTATCCTTGTAGCGGTTGTCTATGAAGCCATTGGCGCTTTGATGGCATACCTGGTGAGACAATTTTTCTGGGTCCCGCACCGATTTAGATACGGTATCATCGTTGCTGGTGGATGGGCGAATTGGGGTGATATACGTGAGTGCGTTCATCGAATCGTTGGCTTTTTGTTTACCTGATAGACAAACGTTCTAGCGACTGCCGTGATCATGAGCATAACGGCCTCGTCGCCGTTCGGTGGTTCAGACCAAACACTATCCGTGGCTTATATCTCCGCCTTCATCCTAGTATACATGGTTCGTCGTCTTGCTTCTTGGCGTATAAGATTGAAGACCCTGATTTCCGTGTATCAGATGACATTATTCCCAATGGGAGGCCATCACCTAATAGCCATGGACTTCGTTGGCCCGGATGTCGAACACGACGAAGTCCGTGAGCAAACCCGCCAACGACGCAAAATGATACTCTACGGTTGGCCTAAAGCCCTCGCAAGATTACGACACCAGCGCCGAGTCAAGTTTGACGAAGAGGGCCCTGAGATCAAGACAATTGACCCCGTTCCACAAGTTGCATTCCATGACGTTGAAGAAACTTCATCGACCATTCAAAACCGTCCCAGCTCCAGCAGGAACGTCTCGTTCCACGAGGACGTGACCACTGCAGTCCCTACTTCTGACGGTGTAGCCACACCCGCTCTCACGGAAAAGATAATCACTCCACCTGGGACGGTCATTACTCACGACGAGAGAGAGGATCGTAAGGGACCGAAAAAACCTTTATCCACAAAAGCTCGGCATCGCCGCCATGAATTGATGCTCTCAAGGCTAAAAACTGCTCTCAAAGCTGCCATGACACCAGGATCTCTCGCCATGCTCATTTCTATCCCGATCGCATTAGTACCCGAGCTCAAGGGTCTTTTCACTGAGACAGCGAATTCTCACATCCCAAACGCACCGGATGGCGCACCGCCATTGGCTTTCGTGCTAGACTTTGCTACGTTCATGGGTAACGCGTCTGTCCCTCTGGGTCTGATTTCACTAGGCTCTGCCCTTGCGCGAATGAATATCCCGCGCAATCAATGGTCTGAGCTTCCTATAGGCGCTATCCTTAGCTTGGCCGTCCTCAAGATGATTGTAGAACCGGTGTTGGGTGTCTTGATTACTATAGGACTGACCCATGCAGGGGTGATATCGCAGGATGATAAGGTCTTGCAGTTCGTTTGCATGTACGTCTTTCGTCATAGCCATACGCACAGTCATGGAGGCTTAGAATTTTTTCAGGTTCTTCTCGTGTCTCCCGACAGCAACGACACAAGTGCGTGCCAGTTTTCTTTCTTTTTCATTAGCTTTCAACTTACTCGTCTTTACTAGGTTTTCATCACACAGGTATACAGCGGAACCGGCTCAGCAGAATATTTGTCTCCTTTCTTGATACCTCAGGTTCGTGGTCTCCGCGCTTTCACTCGGTTCATGTGCTAATTTACTCATTGTTAACGTTGCTCCAACTAGTACATCCTTATGTTCTTTTCTATGACGGGTATCACTGCATTTTCTTTGAACTATCTCTTCTGATAAGCCTCCCAGTAGGGGAGATCCACGTAAATATCACTTGTATCATTATACTATTCAATGTTTTCCATAGAAGTCATAGAGACATAACACTGACCAGAAACTCCGACTAGACATTGAGGTTTTATTGATTTGTCATTTTTGTTGTGTGAGGATGAACTGACCACCAGGGAATAGAGAACTGAAACAGAAATAGAGAAAGAGAAGATACGATAAAAAAGCAGAAGGTAGCACAGGCACTAGCTACATAAATGAATAGACAGCAACTTATTAATGACACAGAAAGATACTTTACAAAAACACACGGATAAAAAAACCTTCGCTATCCTTCTTCACCGTCCAAGATCATATCTAAGTGAGCTGCAACACGCTCCCGCCTTCACCTACCGGACCCATCCCATTGTCCATCGAAGCTCCAGGATCAACAGGATTGACCTGCGTCCCTTGACCACTAGTCCCTAACGAAGCTCCATTAACAGCACCGACAACCGCAGGTGCCTGCGTAGCGGTCCCAAACTTTGCAATCTCTCCTTTGACATAATCCAACGTCTTCTTCAACCCAAGTCTCTCCCCAACAAGCGCCATCCTCGCACTCTCAAGCCCCTTCCTCTCATCCTCCAAAATCTCCTCAAGCTCTTCAAACTGCGACATCTTCATCTCAAGCTTCGTCAGCGTAAGCTTGATCAACGACGCGAGCGTGGACCGGATGTGGGCGTCCTCGGCATCTGCGAGGGACTGTGCTGCTTTGGCGGAGGATTTGAGTGCGAGCTCGGCGGCGCGGACGACTTGTGAGTGGGGGAGTTTGTGGGTTGAGGATGATGATGATGAGGATTTGGGTGGTATGGTTTTTTCTTCGGTGTCGACGGCCATGTTATCGGATGTAGGAGCAGGAGTAGAAGGTTTGCTCGAAGAAACTTTGGCTTCTCCATCCTTAACATCCTCGTCCATTTTATCATCACTCCCACCTTCCTTGGCCGCTTCGCCTTCGTCAGCAGTGACAACATCCTTCTCCTTTTGCTGCTTCTCATCCTCGTCCTTTTTATTGTCCCCATTTGCAAGCTCATGCAAGGCCGTCTTGGCCGCCTCTGCCGCTACACTCGGGTTGACGACCCCAGCAAGGAATGCGACGACGCTCATAACAGGGTTATCTGCCTGCTCAAATGGTATACGACCGAAACGCAAAGGACCCATCGACGCCTCCGTATTCAAATACGGATCCTCAATGGGCAGTTCCAGGAACTTGCGAACACACTGCTGTGCCGTTCGCGTGCCCACATGTTCTTCCACCTTTGACCAATCATCATCATACATCTCTACCCCTTCGAGTAACAGCAACACCTCCTGGTCCGTCCAGTCATCATCAGTGCTACCATGCACCACCGCGTTGGAGAGTTTGACAAAGTCCCCAGAGAACATGCTAGACGGGAACCTCCCGTCTAGGTAGCAAGGTGCGCAAATTTCAAAGTTTTTCTCTTTGAGTGAGTGGTAGCGAACGGAGGAACAATCTGAGCCACAAGTATCGCATGTATGCAGACCTGATGTCCGCGCATTGCCGTTGACGCCATTGGCGAGGCTGGTGGCTTCAGTCGAGGAGATGGGGCGAGAAGCTTTGCTGGTTGTTTGGTATATGGAAGAGCGGAGTTCCAGAGACGCCGGCGTTGATGAAGAGGGTTTTTGGGAGGGGGTACTAGTGCCGTTGACCGCAGCGGCGCCCGGATTAGAAGGACGCGTGCCAGGATGTAGAGACTGAAGGCCGCGAGGGGTGTCTAGTATGACGCGGAAGTGACCAGTAAAGGGTGGCGCGAGGGTAGCAGGGCGGGAGTCTGGATCAATCTGAAGGGCGATTGAGGCGACAGATATAATCCTGTGAATATGGCACTCACCTGGTAATTAATCAAACCCCATTGTTCCAAGAACGCGTGCACGCGCATAATGGCGCAGACATCTCCAGCCAAATTTCGTCGACAAGCCGTAACAGTCAAGTATTCCACTGGCCTTAGACGGTAGGTATTGACCATAAAGTCGCGGTAGTCCTTGTATATTGCGGGTGTCTTTGACCTGTTTCTGGAGTTGAAAAACTCGGGCAGCGCGCGGCGTTCGACAGGGTGGATTTTGGACATATCGAACCAAGCAGAATACGAAGGAATAATGACTTCGTGAGTCTGAGCAGCTAGATACTTGCGAGCCTGCTCCTCAAGTCTTTGACGCGTAGCCTCAAGCTGAGCTGGGTCCTCCTCGTCGTTCTCTTCGGCAGAGTCAGCTTCGTCGTCAGCGCCATCTCCCATAGATACATCCCCTCCATCGTCCTCCTCCGCTTCCGCCTTCAATACCTTGACACGGCCACCTGATTCCGGAAGAGACTCTGTCGGCCCTTCCGGCGGTAAATTTGCGACATCACCAGACTGAATCGGTTCCAGTTCACTACGCTTTCCTGGTGCGTTTTCTGGGTCTACAGGAGATGCGTTTTGCGACATTTTCGCCCTTTTGGCCTCTGATTCTTCCGGTGTCGGTGAACCGGCTCGTTTTGGTGAGCTTTCCATGGTGGATGTTGAAGAAACCTGTGTAGCGACGGCTTGCAGTGTAAACAAGGACAAGCATCAGCGCAGATTCGGATTTCTATCATCAGCTTTGAAGGAAGGTCAAGAATAAGTACTGTTTGTGAGGACCACTGTGGAATATTGAATGTGCAATCTTAAAGAGACTGAGTATTTTACTTTCATTTTACTCTCCCAAAATCAAACCGTTGCGGTTGACTGGGCGACCCCTCGATATGACCGCTTAAATCTTAGGGTTAGGAGTTACTGTTCTAGCATGTTCCAAAGGGCAAATCTCTTTGGACGAGTCGTCTGGGGCCCTTGATACTTATGTATGATCACTGCGTCGGTGGTGAAATATGGTTCCTCCAAATAAAGCTGATTCTAGACCGGAATCGAGGTCTACCACTTTCCAGTAGCACACGACACGACAACTGCCAACTGGTAATCCCTCCTGGCTATACGCCTGGTGGAATGGCATAATCAGCATTCAAATACCAATAGATTAAACATCACATTGTAACCCTGATTCCACCCTTTTCAGGAATCCACAATATATATCATCCGCTTTACATCCCAGCCGCCCTAGCCATCTGAGCAAACTGCACCGTGCCCTGCCACCAAATCATCATCGCAAGACCCATAACTCCGTGCATCGTCCCCCATAGAACCTCCGGTGTGACCCTGTACCTGTATTTCATAGTTCGGTCAGTCAACCCACCCAGCAGACTAAAACAAGGGAGGGAATAATACTTACGCCTCGAAAAAGTCACCAAAAGAGTGCGGGATAAAGCGGGGAGCTTGGAAGAGGATGGTAGAGCAGACACTGTGGTATATACACAGTCCGATAGCTAAAGCTCGTTTACCCGGCAGAAACTCTATTACCCATTCGCGTGTGCAAAAAAAAACCGATCAGAGAAATGAAATGAACAGGGGCGCATCTTCTCCTCACCTGGAAGCGAGAAACACAGTAAGGACGCTACGCAGGTGCCCAAAACCAAAGCGGCGTACAGCTGTATGTATCATTGTATGTGCAAAAGCGCAATTTCACACACACACTCGTCAGCTCTTCAATCCAGATAGATATATAGCTGAAATAACGGACCTTCAGAACAACTAGAGCCGTATTATTTAACTGCAAAAACGGCAGACTCGTAGGAGACCACACGCCCTGGATAGCCACAGGTATCTCCATCGCAATGTGAAGGAGGAACACAACGGAACTAGATATCCATAAAGCAATTATTGCAGAGGTTTAAGTTAGCAGTGGTGCATAAGCTGAAGATTAGAGAAACTCACAGCGGGCTACGAACAGCTAGTGCTGGAGGGGCCGACATGATGGACGTGGAAGACGCAGAAGCACACGTCGGCGGTCGAGCACAATGTGAACAGGAACAAAGATCATGGGCGTGGTATTTAGATTATCCTTTTTTGTCAATCAGGCCTCGGACTCGAACTGATAAGGACGCGTCAAAACAGTCATAAAATACAACGAGGTATGTTAATAACACAAAGATATCAATATATACTTGTAGTATGTCCTAGGTGCGGATGCATTTCCAGAGATGCAAGCGTTAAATGTAGTAAAAGGATGGCGAGTACTTCGCAAGTGAGCGAGTGTGGTGAATCCAGTAGTGACGAGGACATGTTTGACACAACGTGAAGACGATATGTATGAGATCTGTACAAATGAGGAGAAAAATAGCGCGGTAACACTGACAGGAAAATCCATCCATCCATCATATCCAACCCGGCTCTCTGGGTTACTTCTGAAAAAGAGTTCAGATCACACGACAGAATCGCCCAGAAAGCAATCCCAAGCCCACACCCACACCAACCCCTAGCAAAAAGCTCGCCCCCGCAAACAGGATGGTTTTAGCGAAGCTTTGAGGTTCCTCAGAAGTGTAAGAAGAGACTGACAAAGAGCACGAATCAGAGATATGTTCTCGCTCTAAGCCGCTGGTCACTTCGCGTAGCTCAATTCCAGATTCATCCTCTGACCTGCAATCATCTTCCCCAAGCTCCTGCCTGAACATTCCTCCCCAGAACACTCGAGCAATACCGTCCCGCATACCTGATCCAGCGGCGGAGATCGTATGAACCATCCTGGCCCTGAGCGGTCCGAGAAGAGACAGAGAGAAAAGGAAGAGGGAAGGAAGATGTAGAGGGTCAAATGCCGCCGCATGCAAATCGATGATGATCGGGGGATTATGCGATTTAGTCTGTGTTCGAGGAATCGAAATTGATACTGAGCTTAAAGGAGAGTCGGGCTCAATGTCACTGCTGGAACCGCTAGAATTGGAGTCTCGAGAGCGCGCGACAGAGGTTTGAGACTGTGGGCGTAGATCTAGAGAATGAGACTGTATGGAGGATGGGAAAGGAAAACCTGCGGCCAACGGAACTGCCGCGACAGGGGACAGTTTGGATTCTGGGGAAGAGACAAAGCTCGCAGTAGGAAGTACTGTTGCGAGAGAAGGCGACGATAAAGGCGTGTCCCTCGAGATATTCGCCTGCCTACGGGCACGGAGCGTTCCTTTACCCTCAGTAGCATTAGAATAAGAATCGGCAAGCGGTACACGGGCTGCGTAGGAAGAAGGCTTCGGCGAGAGTTTGAGGGTGCGCAGAAGATCGTCCTCTCTCCTAGTCATATCATCAACAGGAGATGCCGTCGGAGACTCTCTCATCCTTATGGGAACTTCTCTTGATATCTGCTCTTCGGCTTCCCCGCCTGACATACCCTCCCAGCTCGCTTCCCATGCGGCCTTGAATTCCCTCCAGTTCGAATCTGGAAAGGAGTTAGAAGTATCAGGAATCGGGGTAGCTAGCACTCCAGTGATTGTCTCCTCCTGCCCATGTCTACGCCAAGCCTCATCCTTAGCAACATGCATCTGTCCTTTCGCAGCTTTCTGTAGAGTAGCCCAACGCGTCCACCGTTCCGACGCTTGGTTTCGAAGAGTGGCAAGTGCGCAGGGATCGTGAAATAACACCTGCTGAAGGGCACTCACGCCCCATACAGCGTCGAGCGAGTCAGGATGAATCTCGCTCTTGATCTGCTCTTGAGCTTGCGTCCAAGCCTGCGATTTGGAAAACGACGACAACCGTCTCTTATTTCCCAGTTTCGTCGGCTTGGTCTTCATTGTATCGAGTGGTTGCAGTGGTAAGGATTGTTCATACACGTATCCTGTGCCGCCAGCTGAAGTCGTGGCTTGAGGTTGGTAAGAAGTCCGATGATGCGCGGCGGAGGGTTGGAAGGCGACACTCGAGGATGTACGAGGTGGAGTAGTCAATGTCGACGAATGTGTGTGTGAATGAGTACCGGGCTCTTCATATTTACGCTCCCGCAGATGAAGGTGTATGGTGGGTAGAAGGTCTTTCAGGTCCCCAACACCCTCTATAGCGCTTTTGAATTTGAGTGAAGCGTCAGTCAGATCTACCAAAGGCATATACTTAAGTGGCAAGAATATAGAAGTAAATCAAAGACGTACCCTCTGGACTACTCCCATCTACGTCAGGCTCGATGAGAATCATGGCAGTAAACAAGGGACCTGCACTAGTCTGAAGCTCTGCATCACCCAGCACGTTTGCCTTCCCCTTTCCTTTCACATCCAGAGGGGTACCCTTTGTACCGGATATGAATGCCGAAAAAGGTGTTTGCTCAGACGACCCAAACACCAGCCTCTTCAGTATCATTGCAGTGTCTTCACTCTGAGACAGTTCGGAAGCAGAACTCAGTGAAACACAATATATCTCAGCCGCACTTGCAGCATCGATTCCATACACACTCCGCCTAAATATCCTGGTCATCAACGGGCTACCTTCCACTTTGACATCTTCCCATTGTAGCGAGTGTTGGGTAACTTCACTGTTTTCCCAGTCGAACAGTTCCTTTGCCACATGCTCCGACACCGAACTCTGCGTGGATACGACCAAGAAGCGAAGAGTATCTTTGCCGTCTTGCAACCGTGCTCTGTTGGGTGACGACATCACACCAGAGCGCGAATCATTTGACGTAGTAGTCGGGAACCCAGCCGCAGAGCTCCTTTCTTCATAACGCGGGCGAGGGGTAGGTAGAAGAAGTGATTCCGGCAATGCCAAGGAAGGTATAATCAAACCCTGTGTCGCTCGGAGACCTCTACTAGATGAAGACTCTCCCTCCTCATGAGATTCCTCCCCATTAGATTCCTCATGGGAAAGACCTTCCTCTCCAACTCCCCGCGATGCAGGAGAGCTAAAGAAGAACGACGAAGTAACAGATGGAAAGGAAGACTCGGAGTCTGACACTTCGAGGTCATCCGATTCGGTATCGGGATCTCCTCCAGAGTAAGCCTCGTGTTCAACTTCAGCGCTAGTGTGCATATTAGCATCATCTGGTGTGCCGGGCATATGCTGGTGGGGTAGAGAAGGACTGCCTTGACGAGAGGAAATACGGCTTCCCATGCCGGAGCTGAACTCGCTCGTATACTCAGAGACGAGTTCCGACACAGAGATCGAGTCAGAATGGATAATTGACGGCTCTGAAAAGGAGCTGAAGGAGGAATATAAGGGATCAGGCATGCTGAGGATACTAGCGCTTGTGCCCACGCTTGACGGCGCAAAGCGTATAGTCCCAACGCTTGTACTGCATTCTTCTTCAGGTCCTTCTCGGGGTCTCTCTGAATCTATGTCAAGCTCAAGATTAACCTCCTGACCCTCCGACTCTTCGCTCTGCTCTAAGGCACTACGGGTGATGGAGCTGCCTCTATCGTTATCTAGAAGCTTCAGTTTAGACTCCCGCGGCAGGACGAGAAACGTTCACCATCACTCACTCGTGTATGATTCTAAATCTGTACCCATCTCCATCTCAAGTTCCATTGTTATGAATCAATAGCGTCCTTGTTCGACGTCAATTTCCTGTGTCCTGGATTACGAATCGAGTGTTGAGGAATCAAAAGTAAAGCATTCCCAGAACCTCGGGGTGCCAGAGATCTCGTGTCCGAGTTGCGAGACAGTAAACGAAGAGAATAATAGCCTAAACCAGTTTAGAGACTTGAAGAGTATAGTGTGCTCTTGTGAGCGTAAGGAGAGTAGAACAAGGAGGGAGCCTTGAGAGACCCAAAACGTGCATCACCGCATCACTGAAGCGAGCTCCGGGTATCCGATAGTGATTAGATGAATCTTATCAGATATACTAGATATGGAAGAGAGATGGGTTAGGGTTAATGACAAATCGTGATGACTTGTGATGGGCTAAGAAAAGCACTGGCGGTCCATAGTGATGCGGTGGAGCTTTCCCTTGAACCAGCGACACAACGCCCACCTAGAACCTGCAACGTCCAGCAGTTGTCTATTCAATTAATGGTTCAATTCGTCTTTCCAGCAGCTCTTGTGCTGCTAATTTTTGATTTTCCTCTTGGATCTCTTGCTTACTCATGGAATTTTGACGCCGCACCTCAGCAATGCAAGAATCTCACTATCTCTATTACTGGTTCTGGCGGTCAGCCTCCATATCGTGTTCTCATCGTTCCATCTGGCTCCACACCTTTCTCGAATGGTACTGAAGTTAGAAGAATTCTTGACAAGGAGTTTTCTGGGTCTTCAACCTCGATTAGTTTCCAGTTGAATTATCCCGCTGATACACAGTTTGTTGCTGTGGTGAGTGCTATTTCTCCTAAGATGTGGCGGTTTTCTTTGGATTTTTTGCAGTGATTGAGGAGAGGCCATTCGCAATGGCGTCGTTGCCTCAAACATTCACTTGCAGATCTCAGTTGCTATCTCCTTGTTACTTCTTGCACTTACACAGCTCTCCTGTTTCAGGTCAGCGACGCGTCTGGGTTTGGCTCTGGTGGTACCAGTGCTGCTGCACAAGTCTCTTCCTCTGACGACGATTCTTGCTATGATGCTTCGGTATCCGTTTCGCCCAAGTGGGTTTTCAACGTTTATCCTGCAAGCCAAATTGTCCAGTGTCAGCAGACTCGGTTATGGTGGACTCCATCAAACAACATTTCGGGGTGAGTACGTCCACATGATAAAGTCCAAGTACGCAGTACTCAAGTATTTTTGCGTCTGTCACCAGGACGCCTAGCTTCTTCGGTGTAATACCGGGCGGTGATTCCTTTGTCATACCGGAAAGCAATATTAACGTCACTGACATCAACGGAGAATCAACGACTGGATTTGCGTGGACTCCTTCTATCCGTAGTGGGACTACACTCCACATTGTGGCCAATGACAACAATGGGAATGGGACCGGAGGGAGCTTGCGTACAACTGTCGGAGATAATCTGAATAACGATAATTCTTGCTTGAACTCTAACAGTCCAAGCTCTACTGCTGGCGATCCTGCCGGTGGTTCTTACCCCACAGATTCCAGTGGTGATTCGACAGGCTCAAGTAGTAGCAGTGGCGGGTTTGTGTCCCTGGTTGTTTTTTATTTTCTTTCTGCTTATGCTTTTATCTTTAGTTCCAATGTCGGCGCTATAGTCGGCGGCGTTGTCGGTGGTGTTTTCGGTCTACTCGCACTTCTCCTCATGCTCTTCTTCCTCCGCCGCCGAAGTAAAATGCAACAGAAAATTCATGAAAAGCCCGTGGACCTTCTACAAGCAGACGAAGGTGACGAACGACCACACCGTGCTGAGCTACCACAGTACTACGAACCTGATCCTTTTATCATGCCCGAGCCTACTATCGCCGATGGAACTGATGCACAGAGTTCGAATGGTCGGCCGGTTAGTGGTAGCGAGAGGCCTACGAGTTGGACGACGAGTGGGACGCCAGATGTTGCTTCCACGTCAGCTACGAGGAAGACTGGCGCACCGAGACAATTGAGGCCGGTGAATATCATTCAGCATGATGATGCTGGACCTAGCGATTCTCATAATAAAGAGGAGGACCCAGAGACGATCGAGTTACCGCCGGCGTACACGAATATTCGGAAGTGATTCGCATGTGGCTTTGAGGCTCAGCTTTCCTCTTGTCTTACGAAGTTGAATCAAAGCGAAATAATTTCATCGATAGTTTTACCATACGACTATTCAGCAACCTTTTCCTTCTGCATTGTGCACCTTGTTTGTTCAATCATTGGAATGTCTTTGTGTACATCATCATTCTTGTTCCCAAGCAAATCTCCAGGCTGGGCTAGGCTGGGCAGGCAAGGTTTCATACCCTTTCCTATCCTTTTCTACCACCGCCTACATATTTTGTTCGTCTGCATCTGCATTCACCTTCACCCTTTTTTTCGCCCTACAGTATATTTACGTCGCCTCTCAAATCACTTCGTTCTTTTTCGTGTAGTTAGCTGATATACCATTTTCCTGTACATGTCATTGTGTTCGCTTTCTGTCATCCTTGTTTCCCGTTTCGTGGTTTCATCTCCACCCAACCCCATGCCAGTTTCGCCATCACGGTTGCTTTTTCGTAGCTCCACATTTACTCTATTTTGTTCGCTTCTTCCAGTCAACACCACTCCATCGTCATCGTATTTATCATAGTATCATATCATCGTACCACACCCTGGTTTCGAATATTTTTTTATACTTCATTTCGTGACCGCCACCTCCACTGGAACTTCTGTTTGCTCTTCGGCTTCGGTTACATAGCCTTTTGCAAGGTTTTGGGACTATTCATTTAACTTATACATAGGACAGACGATTTCATCATTGATGGATCTTTTTTGTAGGCTATGTGGGCTACTCCATTGACATACTCAGATTTTCCTGCTCCATGGCATCTCACGTACGCTCGCCGCTTCCTTGCGGCTTCCTTGCGGCTTCCTTGCACTTCCTTTTCTGAAATCCTGATACCTCCGCTTTTCCGTTGTCCTTCTTTCCGATGTACTTACCTCCATCTGTTGTTCTTTGTCATGTATGCTTCTCTTATAGTACTTACAGTAAAGCGAGGTAGTTCAGAGTTCGTTCAATCATGATACGTGACAGGGAAAGCGTTATCGTACACCGTCGGATTGTAGTAAGTATGTAAACGCATTAACTGCGGTGTTACAAACGAAATACTCTCGTCAAGCTGGTATTATATATATTAATAATTATACGGTCTTGAAACACCGATCTACAATGCAAATTTCTGGGAAGTCGATAATAGTCCTTCACGTTCATAGACAGTCTGTAATCCATTGGAAAACTCGAATAATGTCCTTGGGAATCTGTCGGCCCTTACAATTAGCGTCGAGAAAAAGGACAAAGACAGGGGCGACATACCGGAGTATCGTACACACGTAATCTCCCAACAGTTCCTGGCTACTTACCAAGTGATGATGATGGGCGTCCAGCTTCAAAGTCCTCTCCGTCAGACTCGTCCTCCTCTTCCACGTGAACGTGAGCCTCACACTCTTGATCCGGAAGAGGCTCATACTTTCTTCGAAGTATATCAGATTTGAACCAGCCATAGGACTCTTCGCCCAAAAGGAAAAATGGCTTCAGTTCCAAAATCCACGGAAGTGTGTCCATACGTGAATGCTCATGAAAGAGCTCGTCAAGGCGCAGGAGCTGCCGGTACCGAATCTCCTCCTTTACATCGATAACTTGATAAACCTTATGAGTGCAACCAACGAGATGAATAGAGTATTTTGAAGGATGGACACCAGAGCGTTGACGGGGAGACTTTCGAGTGTTTCCTGTTACCGACAATTCGTTTTGCTTCGGTTGTGTAGATGAAGTGGGGTGTGATCTCTCTTGCTGACGAGCTTTTTGACATGTACTGATGACCCTGGTCTTTGCAGGAGGCCCGACTTCTCTCAGTTGCGAATGAAGCTTCTCTTGTGCACCTAAGTCCATGAGAAGAGTTATGCAGGCATTACCACCAAGAAAGCTGAGGGGCTGTTTATCCACTCCGATGAGAGGCGAGCTAGGTTCTTGACCACGCTTGATTTGTACAAGAATTGCGGACATGTTTTCTGGACCTACGAAGCCTGTGCCGTCATGTAAGACAGGAATGAGGAGGTCGACGTAGGCCTGGCCATTCTCGCAAATAAATGCCATACCACGAACGAAGGCTGCGAGTAGGGCATCCTTGTGGAATATATGGTCGTCTCCAGCCTTGACAAAGTGCGTCCATCGAACCCAAGAGTTATCAAAGACATCCCGAAACGTAGCGCCTGCACAGTTACTCGGTCCCGCTTTCAGTATTTCTTCTGCGACATCCTCTGGAACCAGTTGTTTGATCCATTCGACGACTCGGCAGCCCGAACTAAAGAGTAGGTTCTTGTTTTGGTCGACATGAGCATTTGTGACGGCGCGATCGTAGGCCATCGTAAGGAGCATGCGAGCGACAACCTCTCCACGCTGACCCAGGTCGAGAAGGCCACTTTCCATCTCCCGGGCTAGACAATGAAGCATGGGATTGCCACGGGATTGCCAATAGTTCACCTGTTGTGCTGCGGCCTACCAAGGGAATGTCAATACCACGAATACACAGGAAGTGGGGGAGAGTTGCCTCGGCTAATATTGGCTCACTGGGATATCCTGAAAGAAAATATTCTTGATGGCTAGGCACAGTATACATCACTCGCATGTGTCTTGCAACAAGATCCGCCTGAATAAAGTTTCCTTCACGGTGTGGCTCGTACTGTATACAGAGGCGAGCATCGACAACGGCCAAAAGTGCGAGGTCTCGTTCGAGCACGTTGTAGAATGAATCGATGTTTGAGTTGGCAATGAGCTTGCCACGGATCATGTTAATTAGCGCGGTACCCTTAACGCCATGTGCCAACAGACTCCAATACCTAAAAGCATATATATAAGTAACTCTGAACAAGGCGCATACATGAAGACTCACAACGGTCGACCAAACTGGGCCAAGAAAGCAATGTCTGCAAAATCTTCTCGCTTTAGTTTGCCTGGATCTATACCATCTTGACGCAGCGCATCGGAATCAAAGGGGGTTTCCGTTATATGCGCTTGGTGCGCTGTCCTGCTAATGGCACGTGCAGAGTTGGACATCTTGGGAGGACGTGAAGAATGAGAGGTGTGCAATACAGTTGAAAGGAATAGTACGAAGAGCGGCTGCTCTATGCAGTCACAGAGGATTGACAGAAGAATGTCATAGAGACTTTTGCTGGAGCTGGCAGCTTTTCTCTTGGTCAACTCATGGGCTTCGTCGAAATACACGAGAAGGTGCACTGCGTTAGTGGGACTCGGAATGATTGAAAGTAGCTTCTTCAATTCTGCCATGCAAGAACCGGCCGCCTGGTTCACATCTAAACTTGCAGTTACACGTCGCTGTGTCGATCTGTAAGAAATGTTGCACAACCTAATTTCAGGATAAACCTTACCTCCGCTTCTTCCGCTACCTGTTCATACAGCGTCATTCGATTCCGCTCAAGATACAAGTTCCATGCTTTCACTAAGTTGTTGTCTTCCTCATTCACCAGTTTCGCTCGTTCTTGTTCTAAGACCTGCGAAACATGTCGAAAGAGTGTCGCAAAGAACGTATGATAACGAAGTCGGACACTTTGTTCGTTCGCCTTTTTCAAGAAAAATCTGCGAACATTCTCATCAGGGGGAGGATAAGCCAAAACTAATAATTGAAAATCACGTCAACATTCCAAACAGATTGAACGTAAAAGTATGACCGACGTGCTGAGTCTTCATCATCGCGCAGATTAAATGGAATGGTAACAACCAGAGAAGCTACCTCCTTGACCATCCGGGATTTGCCCGTGCCAGAGCTCTGGATTATAGAGGCTGTATTTTGCTTTACGGTATTTTTATTCTCCTTTATGCTATTGATGATGTTATATAGTCTCTTATGATAAGAGCCAACGTAAGGCATTTCCCAAGCGCTTTTCAAGGCTACAATATAAAATTACCTGTGAGTAGCTATAAAAGTGCCCGAATCCATAGAAATTTACCTTCCTCGATAACTACCCCGTGCTCCAACATGTCACTGCCGCTGGATCGGGATAATGGTTTGTCTGGTGGCACGGGTGCGCGTAGGAAGGCTTGAGGCCATAAGCGACACTGGCACAATAGAGGTAGATATGCAACATACCGGCATTCAGAATCTCCTCGAAATTCCGTTTTCTCCATCCGTCTTGAAATGCGCGTTCAAAATCACCACCAGTCGCAAGGTTGGCTTTCTCAAACAAGTATTCATAATCCTGGGATTTAAGCCAGGTGGAGTGCCATTGTCCCGTCCGCACGCAAGCGAAATTAGTAAGTACGAGAGTGAAGACTTTGATCAATACATTCTTAGGAACTTCCTGAGAAGGCCACTGCTCTGTTGTACCATCTGTGATCGTTTGAAGAAAGTAGTTCAAAGCTCTGACATGAGCGGGATTCGCGTTCTCAACTTGCTCGAGCATGGTGTGAGAGCGCTTGGAAGGACCAGAACAAGAGGATCCAGGAACTCGCTTGCTGGGCGAGGAAGGCGAGGACAAAGGCGTTGGGCGTTTGCAGTACTAGGTACTAGGGGGAGCTGCACTTGATTTCCCACGATGAAGCGAGTCAGCTACAGGACGCCACAACGTAGCTGAGTGGCAGGGGTGTCTTCGTCCTTCACGTCCTACTTTCTTCAGGCTTCGACCACAGCGATTGCTTTCCACCTACACCACATGCGTCCTCATATACCATCGCTCTTCGCACACACCACCTCATAGGGACTCACCCAGCTCTACTGGATATGTTGAACGGGTCGGATTTGGGCATACTATACCTTACTATACATTGCGATTGATACTGTACAACACCCTCACCCACCCCCGCGCCTTGGTACATCGTCTTACCTGCTAACGGCTAAATCTTGATGTTATGCAGTTAAGCCAGTATTTACGACAAAGACACGCCGTAAAAATTAGAGTAGTCTTCTGGGGAAGAGGATAGAGCTTCAAGCTCCATTGCTTTCAGTGAGGCCTTCAGCTGAGAAAAAGGAACACTACGAATGAAGAATTGCCAGGGCCATATACTCGCGCCGCTCGGACAAGTAGCTTTGGGTTGACTTCAAGGAGCAAAGTATTGATGGGATAACTGGCTGAGAATGTATCGCCCACTCGTACAGCTCGAGCTTCTCTGTGATCCCAATCTACTCGGTATCAGGCCACGCCGCTGCTCTTCAGAATCAGATTCACAGGACGAGTGACTACGAATATAGCTCGTTCCGTGTCCACCGACAACTCTGAATCGATGGGTAAGCGCGACTCGGATGAATCGAGGGCTTCGTCCGCTCCTCTCTTTCCGCATATGTTGTGTTGTTGGGATGTATAAGCTCTACTTTCGCTACATCATTAGCACATTCAGAACCCGAGGCCTTGACCCTCGCGCATTCCACTGCCTCTTGGAGAAAACACCACTAAGCTGGCAAGTTGCAAGCAAGCATGCTGATACTGCAAGGCTCGGGTATGTAGCAGAATACCCAGAATATATTCCGGAGTCAATGTGATGTCCAACGTCCAATTACAGAGGCGGTACATTATTGGCCACATTTGAACCACGACGCAATCCACCAGGCCTCGTCTTCATTCGGCACACAGCCTAGCCGCAATCAGTCATAAACTCGTAACACGGCGGCCAATACGCAGGAACGATATGTTTCCGAGAAAGCTGTTCGCATGTACGAATACATAGATTAGCCCGGGGTTCAGTGCGGTACCTGACACCTGCTGAGGGAAGATGCATTAAAGTCCAAAAGTCGCACCGTACTGAAGAAGTATGCTTGGGAGGCCAAACAGATAGAAGATCTTTGTTGCAGTTCAATTCATGTCAGGACGAAGTAGAAGACAGAATTAATAAGTCTGCGGGTAAAACCACGCCTATATTGGCGAGCTTCATGAAGGCACATCTCCAGACCCATTTATACATCGACAGCTGAGCTAGTGAAGATAAGCTGAGGTGTAAGATGAATCCGGTACCTCCTGCCTTTCAGGAACAAAAGATGGGGTCCTTCTGCGACGAATTAGGGTAGTCTAAGCCCCCGAAATGAGGCTTTTGGGATGATGGAGAAGCCATAGTATGCCTAAACGTGCAAAGCAAAGAAGAAGCAGTTATAGCGTGCGAACGAGCGTCATCAGAGGACAATTCAAAAACTGCGTAGCCTTCAGCCGTATAACATGATACTTCATCATGCTTCAGGCCTACGATCTGTAGAAGCCGACCTGCGTCCCCGTGATAAACGGCGCTGCCTACGTTCCTCCTTTGAGATTGGCCGTATTTGCCACTGCTTCCTACTGTAGACTTCCCGCGCCGCAGGCAGAAGCTCTAGGTCTGACGAATGTATGACATTTGCAGCCTCTTTCATCCAATTAGCTTGACAACAAGCTATGACTATCATGCTTCGTATTAAAGCTGCCTGTTGCTTCGCGTAGTCGGGTGCCACTCGTAGCTCATAATCCACAGCAGACTTCTGTAGCTCCATGATCATTTTCATACCACTGTCAGGAGTCACGAGGCGCGCAGTGAAAGACATAAAGCGTTTGAAGACCGCGAAGAAGTAGCCCTTCGATGACGCGATTTTGGCCAGCATGAAAACGACAGGGATATTCTCGATAGGCTTGCCGGAGCGATAGAGTGTGTCAAAACGAAGGAAGGGGTTATGTCCTTTCTTGTGCCGTGGTAATTCATCCCTGGCAGGTATTAAACGCAGCCAGGCATAGAAGGCTTCAGCAGTGGCAGGAGAGAGTGTGTTGAGTTCGCCAAAAGCAGCTCGAATGTATAGCATACTATGAGGGATGTCTATTCCCTTGCCCTCAAGCTGTCGGCGTACTTGATCTGCGAGAGCGAACTTCCCTTCCCTGATTAGCAGGTGTAGAGTTTGAACTGTGACTTCGTGAGACATTCGCCGCATTTCGTTATCGTCCTCGTACCACTCCTCATCTGCCGCCTTCTCATTGAGCCAAAGCTGTGGCTTTTTGAAACTTCCTACGGGTATAAGGTGAACTTGACGGGAATGAGAGTGAGACCATGAGAAGCTTCGTAATGAAAGTTTCGTCCGACGCAGCAAGAAGTTCATGGAATATCTGAAGCATGACGTTATATATGAAGCCTATGAGAGAAAAGCAAAGATTTACCGTTCATGTATAGCGTTCGAGGTCAACGTTGAATCTATATGCCACGCCACGAGCAGATCGAATGAGAGAAAATGAGGATCTTATCTTATCTTTGCTTGTCATAATTTGGCTAGCGCCTCGGAAACAGCGAGATTTCCTTTTCAGGCGTACTACCACCTCAAAAATTTGGATGCACCGGCTTTCGAGGCAGCTTGCGACGTCCTCGCGCTTAATTCGTTGCTCGAATGCTTGCGTAAAGAGTCGCCCAACTCTGTCGATATTTCGGCGTTATACTTCCAAGTCGGAAGATACCGACGCGACTAAGGCCGCAAAAACATCTCAAGTCCCGAAGTCTGAGCCGGAGTCGTCTAAGCAAGGTGTGTTCTGTAATATCTCCTTGGTGATTGAGCTCATAGTCTCTGCCTAGGCTCCTCGAAACCTGCGCTTAAGACTTCGTCGCACAAGGTCAGCAACCTAGATGAATTGATTGAGGTTCTGGAGTCGCAGGATGGCCAAGAAGCTCTGCTCATGTTGCCTAATCATGCTACATACGAGTTCAAACAACTCATGGCTAGAGTGGTCATGGATGATGGGGAGGGAAACGTGTCAATCATGCATAATGTTGCGGAGTTACTTGGTGAATACGGTTTGAACATGGAAATTACGGTCCCTGCGCCTGAGTATACAAAAATAGAAGGTATTCGTTAATTTTTTAACTCGAAATCTCATCGTTTAAACGATATGCCTATTTTACAGAGTCCCTATCGGAGGAGGAACTGGAAATACTGCGCCGGTTAGAAGCAAATGGGGAAGAGTATGAGGGAGTAGACCCCTTGGAACTTGCCAAACGCAGAGCAGAATCTGCTGCAAGTAAGTATACATGAAGTTCTTGTGCCGCCACGTCCATATTGCTAAATATTCCAAAGATGTTGCTAGCGAATCTGAAGAAGTAGTGAAACGTCCCTACCCCAACCTCATGTCCGCCGACCCTCTTATGGACTCTCGTGACGTCCTCGAAATACATCCCACACTGGAAAATCCCTTCCATAACCGTGTCATAGTGCGCAACCACCGCTCCATTTTCCATGAAGCCATGGCTCTCGATGGGTTCAACTTCGATGATCCCAAATGGATTCCGGCTCGCACAGATCTCAGCGAGGAGGAAATTACACCCAACGAAAGTGCAGGTCTCGGGAAGGATTTCCCCGTGCAGAAACTTTTCAAATTCACGCTGCTGTTCCGCTGGATCACACAACAGACTGGGAAAGGCAAGATCAAAAATTTCCAGGTGTTCGTCGTTTCCGGTAATGGAAACGGTATGGTGGGGCTTGGTATGGGTACAGATGAGGAGGCGGCCAATGCACATACCAAGGCGCTCATTGCCTCTTTGAAAAACATGGACTACGTGGATCGATTCGAGGACCGCACTATCTGGACAGAAATGTCATCTAAATTCCGCTCGACGCAGATTGTCATGCGTCCTCGACCAGTAGGATTCGGGTTACGATGTGGTCCTATACTGCATCAGATTCTGAAGGCGGCTGGTATCAAGGACATCAGCGCCAAAGTCTGGGGTAGCCGAAATCCCATTATGATCATGCAAGGGGCGTTAAAGATGCTCCAAGGTGGGCATAATCCGTTAGGCATGGGAGATGGTATTGGTGGAAAGGGGAGAAGGCTTGCTAAAGGAGTTGGAATGCGTACTCAGCTCGATGTCGAGCGAGCGAGAGGCCGGAAGCTTTACAATTTCAGAAAGTAGCACTTTCAAGGTACTAGACTCATACTAATTGAATCGGAATCTCCTTTCGATTGGGGCTATCGTAAGCTATTGGCACGCAGACCTGAGAGAACCGGTCTAAGCAATTTGTCTTGCCTCGGTAGTAACTTCAACATCCGCAACACGCTTCGAACACGCTCATTCCTCATGTAGAATTCGAGGATCAGATTTAACGCCAACACAACGCTTTGTTTCACTCTTCCATATACATATACGATAGCCTATGTAGACGGACGGATCATTGAAATTTGAGCGAGTTCAGGCAAATTAAGCACAGGTTGAATAGAAGATCTGCCTCATCATTTTGCGTTCTGTGTGCATACAATATATCCCAAAATAGTTACATACATTGAGTGAGATGAAGAGAGAAAACATTGCCTGGATGGAAAGATGAACGATGATGATATGCGTGCAAAAGGATTGGAGATGGGACATGATTGCAATGAGCAAAGAATGCAGATAAATGATTTATATATGCTACAACAGCCCTGTCAGATGATAAAAAGGAATCTATTCATGATGTTCCAGAGGAAGCGAATAATTTATAGGGTAAGAACCAGTGACGAGCACGGGGTGAACGAAGGTAGCCGGGCTTTCGACAATTTTGCTTCTCCTGCGTAGGAAAGAAGGCAGCGCCGGAAGCCTTTGCAGCCTGAGTGACTGACACATAGCCTTCCCACTGACCCAGACGCGTTTGAGGTATAGAAACCGGCATCGGACAGCATGAGACGGCCGCAACAGACTCAGTGGCGCGAACCTCCATCTCTGAATGAGGCGAAGGTGTTTTTGTTGGGGTCGGAGTGCCTGACGCAGACGACGAGGCTTGCCAAGAAGCGCGGGGAAAAAACTTGAGAGGTGTAAAGAGGGTAGACTTGAGCTTTGTCTCGAGTGATTTTTTTGTGGGTGAAAGAGGCCTTGGAGGAGGAACAGAAACGTCGGCTACATTCGTAACATATAAAGAGAGAGACTGCTGACTTTGAGGAGGCTGAGACGACAGCGCTGACCAGCCCAAGGCCTCGGGCGAAGGAGCGGATGATCTGTGGTCGAATGAAATATGGGTCGTTGTGAATGAAGACCTCATGGAAGAATACATTGAAGGAATAGAGACTTGGGTCGCCGAACAATCCCAGACCATGGGCGAAGCCATCTCCTTGTCTTCTGGGGTAGTGCTGTCTCCTAAATGTACCGATTGTGGTACGACGATCGACGCCTTGGAAAGAGAATCAGAACGAGAGGTTAAATACTCAGGATTGTGGGGATCCGAAGGATACTCGACTGCAGTCTGCATCACTGATGACGCGGAAGAGAGTGTACCTAGACTGTCACTCCCATAGTATCGTGGCCGTGCACAAGCTGTATCTATCACGAGCGGCTTCCTCTGGGGCATGACAGCTCTACCGCCGAAAGAGACATCGAAGCTGTTGGGGGTCACCGGGAAAGAGGCGACAGATTCGGAAACACACGGTGACTGAATGGAAGGAGGCGTTCGTGGCCTGGTGAAAATATCACAACATTCTTCCTGCATATCAAAGCGATAATCCGAGCTGTTTGAGCTAACTGCATATGCAGCAGTGGCCCGCGGAGCATAGTCAACCCAGGGAGAACCAATTGACGCCGAGTGACTGGCAAAAATGATGTCCGAAGAAGAGGACTCCTGACTCCAGTGAGACTTCAGTTCGGCGGCTTGAGACTTGATGGGAGAGTGCTTGGTCGCAGACGAATCACTATCAATCTCCATTCCAGCCTCCCAGGGACAGCGGGCCATGCTTCCCTCGAAGATCACGCCATCAGAGTAAAAGGTCTCAACCTCCTCAATGGCTTGCCGTAGCTCGGCAAGCGTCATGCGCTCCCTCCAGTCTACTTCTAGCGTGCGTGTCAATATGGCATTCACTTCCTGGGAGATAGGGAGGACGGTGGGTAAGAAACCGAGAGGGTCCCGAAGGTACGCCTGGAAAGTCGGATCCGACGCAGACGCAGACTTCCACGGATTGCGACCGGTGGCCAGATTGAGGAGGATAATACCTAAGGACCAAATGTCATTAAACATGGGAGAATAGGTCCCTGTAGGGGCGAACTCCCCGCCTTGACACTCTGAAAAGTAGGGAATCAGCAACTATCTGAAGGAGGCAAACGAAGAACTCACCTGGACTCATGTGGTATACACTACCTGTCCGAAATTCCTCGCTCAGTTTGTCTGTCGTCGCCAGGCCAAAATCAGTGATAGCCACTCGAAGACCACCATCGAAGCAAAGTACATTTTCCGGCTTTAAGTCGCGGTGATAAATACCGAGAGAATGACAGTATTCAACAGCATCAAGCAGCTGCAAGAAGACGTGTTTGATAAGATAGTCGTCGCCAAGATACCGGCAGCTATGGAGGATTTGAGAAAACAAGTCATGGTCAGGAGCGTAGTCCATGATGATGTAGGTGTAGTTGAAATCCTCGATGACACGATGTAGTGTAACGACATTGGGATGTGCGCCTGCAATTTGGTGGAGCGCAATTTCCCGTATGTGGATCTGTCGTTGACGAGCTGCCTGGGATGTGTGACGGTGCACGAGGCATTTTACAGCGTAGGACTTGGGAGACGAGGAGCAAGTGTCTTCTGCCCGGTAGACGACACCATAACCGCCCACCCCCAGAACTTCAACAAGTTCCAGGGAGTCATCGTCGATTAGAGTACCGAGGGGTGGGTGGACAACGGATGGAGAGTCGGAGAGCATGACGAGTAACGGAGACCGGACTGAAACGACGAGAGGGTGATGGTCAGTACCCAAATACAATAGCAGAAAGCAGAACCAGGATTGCTGAAAAGCGAGGACGAAAGCTAATTTAAGGAGAAGGAAGTGGGCGATGTCACAACTCCAACGTGACGGACATTCCAAGTGTGCGTGTAGAACATGAGGTAAGTGAATGCCAAAGTACTCACACAAGCGGGATGGTCCGATTGCTGTCGTTCACGCTGATGGCACGAACGGGCAAGGTGATTGAAGGATGGTGGTGAGACAAGGTAGCCCAATGCACGACTCGAAGAGACGTAAAAAATCTATGCTGACTTTCACGCTTGGCTATATAGCCCAGTTAGCAGCTGACTGCGACTCCATTCCAAGACTTGGGCGGTTCAAGCGGATCTGGATCTTCACGAATCTCGGAAATGCACATACGAAAGGAAGCACCCCAATCTGGATGTCAGACATTTATCGAGGTGGTGATCGAGAGCAAGGGACGAATCCCCACGCTCGGCACTTTGCGCTCTAATGCAATATGAACCAGATATATGAGACGCTCTGGGAGTCTGGGTACTAAGTCAGACAAGGCATATGATAAATAGAAAAGCTGTTCGGCCGGGTGTTACACACCTTTCTAACAGTCATCCGCCGAGACATGAAGCTGAAGGCGGCCTTGCTTCAACGCTGCAGAGCACACCACGAATCGCCATAGGGAAATGTAGAGCCGGGAAATTCGGGAGGATTCCAACTGTTCGTCATAACCCAAATGGCAGTCGATGCGCATCGGGATCCAAATATTCATTATAGGGGCTCAACATATGACGCATCCCATAATAGGTGCTGAAACGTGCTTTCCCTGCGGCACCGACCTTCTCAGTCGCAGTAGAGACTTACATCATAAACGCCCATGATACCGAAGGATATCGACCGTCTGGAATTTCAAAAGCAAATTGACAGGTGGATTCGATACATTGCCTGGCTGATGAACCAGAGCAACGTTCTTGAGTGCGCTTGGTACACGATAGAGACCTCTTTACGTCCCTAACGTTATAATTAGAATTTGAAAAACGAAGAATACTAACCTATAGTTACATTGAGCCTTGTGGCCACTGGTAGATCCACAACTCCAAAAGTCAATTGAGTGTGTTATTCAGGCGGCGTAGGTGCGTTTATACGGATGATCCCGAGCTCGCTAAAAGAGCACATAATGATTAGAGATTGCCATTGTACGAGAATATTGAAGGGCCCAAGCAGAGTTGTGGACTTGATGTGGACATTGACAAAGTCGGAGTCGCGCCTGGGCTTCACACGACCGCGTTGTTTGGTGGTACTTTGTCCACGTGACCCTGCCGTTTAAGTTGCTCGCTGGAGAGTGCAGCTCTTGTTCTCCAACACCCTTCATCGGTATCATCCTTTGAGGTTTTTCTTCTCGACGTCCTCTGTCCTAGACTGCCGGCGACTTCTTCTCGTCTTTGCCTTCATCTATACCGAGAAAATTTTTTTTCTCCAGCGTCCCCGTGTTTTTTTTGACGTCGCTTCTGTCGTATCATCATGTCTGGTCGAGCCTTCACCGTTTTTGTGGATACCCCTTCCGATGTTCAGCAGCCTAAACCAACTAATCCTCCTAAATTAACGCCCTCATCGTCGTCTTCTAATATTTCGGCTGCTTCGTCTGCTCTCAGCCCAGTAGACAAGGAAAACTATAACCCGCTCACTGGCGAGCGAGCCGGGGTCAGCTCAAGTGCTGGCAAGAAACGCAAGGGTAGCATCAGCAATGTCCTTGCAACGAAACTGTACGCGCCTGCCGATGGGAAGGTAGTGAAAGGTCAATATTTGTCCGACGCCCAGCCCGAAGCGAAGAAGCGCAAGTCATCCGCTTCCACTTCTGGGTCTAAGTCCAAGGTGAAGAAAGAGGTGAAGGGGTCGGGCTTAGGGAGGAAGTCTGCGAAGAAATCATCTCGTAGGACGTCACCAATGCCCAGGGTCGAGGAGGAGCTCGAAGCCGAGGAGCGAGCGAGACTTACTCAGATCCAGATTGACTCTAAGTGCTACGATTACACCGTATCGCCCTTGGCGGATGTCTCAGAAGCGTATAAGGAAGCACCCATCCTCGATACTGCTATTACCGATAGCCCAGCGGGGGTGAAAAGTCCCTTCCAATTCGTCAAGGTTTGTCACCAATTTTTCCTCCTTCCTCTTCTGCACGCTGATGTATATAATTTTTTTAGGAAGCGTCCGCTGACCCCGAGATCCGAGACTACTTTGACCCTCACCTTTCCATCTCTTCCTCCTCTACTACCCTGCGAGGCTCTTCTCCGGTCGAGCCGAAAACCTTCTCTACTCCGGAGCGCAAACAAATCTATTCCGCATTCACCTTTACGTCACCTTCACCCAGCAGCGATCGCTTACGCAAGGCTGCGCGCGCTGGTAGTGTTCCCCGTCTAGACTTTGGTGAAACCGCTAAGGTTTCTCCATGACGTGTCAAGTGATATATGATATTCATGATGATGTACTGGAGCTCTTCGCAAGCCCGTGTGTATTATCTTCTCTCCATCTACCTCACACCATCTCGCTGCTTAGCATACATGTCTTGTTGCCAGCTATTTCATTTCTCTCTTTCGCATGCATCATCACTGTGTCCTCTCATCTTGCTATTCATCTAACTCCACTTTGTTCTTATACACATCTATTTTCATTTCTGCTTCTTGTGCATATATCATTTTATTCTTATATATCCCATCATCATCATATCTCGCATACTGGGCGTATCGCCTCTCAATTACTCTATTCTCTCCATCATCGATATCAGGTTCCTTCCCATCATCCTGCCGCATCTCGTCATTGGGACTTTCCATTGCTTTTTGGTTTTTGGCGTTTCTTTTTGTTTTGCTACCCAAAGTCGACACTGTAATATTTATTGGCAATCCACACATTGTTTGCACTCTTGCACTTTTTCTGATTTTGTCCTTACGATGAACTTGAGGACTGCGGCTTACGCTTATACCGCGTGTACCGTACACGGAGCCCCGCGTGACGTCATTTCTTGTTTATGCTCTGGCTGGGATCACGTGATGGCGTCCCGACTTTCTCGGGTTTGTGGTGGGCGCTTAAGTGCTTATCTTTCACGACCAGCATGATGCACTGACAGTTATCTTGCCTCTGCTACTGACTGACGGCATCAGCTTAGAATTCTTGCGGCTGCAGTCTGCAGATGGCCCTCTCGTCCTCCCACGATAAGAGGAGCAGAGTACATAAGGTGCGGGGTACCGTACTGAACGCTCTTGCTCTCATCCTTGGATACCATCGTGATTTCCGTCATAAGGCTCCAAGAGCTCAATATCTGGAGTTCTGGTCACCGCTCGTACCTTGATCTCATATACTTGACGATTTGTGGCCCAAGATGGAGTTCATACGCAAGCTGGAAGTCGGTGATCGTGAACCAGGGATGAGTTACTCCCAGATGTTCCTGACCGTCAGTCTAAATTGAAAATACATTTTCTATTTTGTGCATTGACGAAAATTCGGGTTTGTTCTGGGACTCTTCAAATGAATATCTAGAACGAAGATCTGGTGCCTGTTCCTCGAGAAAAGCGAACCTGGAAAAGCCGCAATTTCGTCGCATTGTACGTACGGCCTTGGTCGCTGTACTCTCCTTTTTTGACGTTAAATCGAAATACTGTAGCTGGATTGCAGACAGTTTCAATGTCAACACGTACGTCGGTCTGATTATCAGCATCACCAGTGATTACCAGTTCTGATGACAACTCAATCGCAGATGGATGATTGCGTCTTCGATGATTCAAGCTGGACTATCTTGGTGGCAAGCTTGGATCTGTGTTTGGATCGGATACGGTGTTGTAGCGCCTTTCATCGCCCTTAACGCTCGTCCAGGTGCCATATTCCACGTTACTTTCCCTGTTGTTGCTCGTACAAGTTTCGGCGTTTATGGAAGCTTATGGTGTACCTTCAACCGGGGAGTCATGGCTTGGTACGTTTGTTTAACTGCAGGAAGTTTTGTTCTGATTTTAAGCGTCGATATAGCATTTGGTACGGTGTCCAGGCTAGTATTGGCGGGAATTGTATGTTTGTGATGTTACGGGCGATGTGGCCAAGTATAAACAATATTCGTACGTTCAAAGTGTTTCCCCCTTGCATTCAAATGCCTTACTGATATTGTATGCAACAGCCAACCACCTCCCCGACTCATCAGGAACTTCAACAAAGCAAATGTTAGCCTTCTTCCTGTTCTGGTTCATCTCGCTTCCAGCGATATGGTTTCCCATTCACCAGATGTACGTGTGACTATTCTTGATGTTCAAGCGGGGTATTCAATTTCACTGTTTCAGTCGACATCTCTTCACAGCCAAAGCAATCGTCGCACCGATTGCAGGTATCACTTTCTTCATCTGGTGCATAGTGAAAGCCAAGGGAGTGGGTCCAATTATACACCAGCCTGGAACTTTACATGGTTCGGAATTGGGATGGGCTATGGTCATAAACCTGATGTCCTGTATCAGCAATATGGCTACCCTGGTCACGTCAGTGTAGATCATTATCTTTACTGATCTTCAACTGACCGAAGCACCTTGATCTTATGCACGCTAGAAACGCCCCGGACTTTGCCTCTCGCGCTTACAACCCTGCGGCTGCTCTCTGGCCTCAGTTATTCTCCGTTCCTCTGACGTTCTCTATCGTTAGCTTCATTGGAATCATCGTCAGCTCGTCTTCGCAGACTATTTATGGGGAAGCTATATGGTCTCCTATTGACCTCCTTAACAAGTTTCTGGATGGCTCCCCTTCTCATGCCACCAGATTCGGTGTAAGCTGCTTTTTCTGGGTGTTTGTCTGAAAATAATTTTGACTCGAGTTCTATCTAGGTCTGGTTCATTGCATTTGCATTCATTATTGCTCAGGTAAGCACTCCACTATCCCTTGGCGGGATGCGCCACTAAAAATCCTTCCGATCCCAGCTCGGGTATGCTTGATTCAGTTCGATCTCAAAAGTCGAGAGAGATCTCATTAGATCTTTCGAGGAATTAGTACAAATATCTCCGCCAATTCAGTCAGCGCGGGATGTGATCTAACGTCCCTCTTTCCGCGCTTCATAGTTAGTGCTAAGAACCCACTTTTCTCCGAGCTACGCATGCAATACTGACTGCGTATTTTTCTAGAACATACGAAGAGGTGGATACATTGCCGCTATTGTCGGGTTCTGTATTCTTCCATGGAAATTGCTTCAGAGCAGCAACGGATTCACGTCGTACCTCTCAGCGTACTCTGTATTCTTGAGCTCAATTGCAGGGGTCATGGTGCGCATTCTAATGTCTCGCTGCACGCGTGTACCTAACCGACGGTCCAGATCACTGAATACTACTTCATCCGGAGGGGACACTACCGTGTCGCGGATCTATATTGTGCGCGCCGAGACGGGTGGTATTGGTATACATTTGGTATCAATTTCCGGTACGCTGAAATTCCGAGTCTTTGGTGTCAGTTGGGCAGACGCTAACCATATCCATACGCTTCATCTTAGTGCCTACGCAGCTTACATTTCGGGGATCCTGATCAATGTGGTCGGTTTTGCAGGTGCCAGTACGTGTCTCTCATGTAGTATTGATTCAGCCTGAATTCAGCCTAACCCTCAATTCAAGCTGGTCGGACAGTCCCGATTGCCGCTACACGGATCTACGATATGTCTTTCTTTACAGGCTTCGGAGTGTCTATGATAGTCTATCTACTGCTCAACTGGGCATTCCCAGTCCCCGGAGCTTCAAAGACCTTCGAGGAAGTCGACCTTTCTGCCAGCGACTTGGTGGACGCGGATAGGGACAGCTATTCAAAAGACGATGCGCCCGATGATCGAAAAAGTCAGAAGGATGCCTACGGCTCTGTATGATCTGAATCCGATATTTGCGGCATATCATGAATACAAGTATATTTAATCCCTATGGTACACTCCTAAGTTGATCGGTTTCTATCTACATATTCAATCTTGGGATACGAAGAAAAAAAAATTTAATGCTGCCCTTAAGTGGCTTCCAGCACGCTAATACTAGCATCTGGCTCTTGAACAGCAACCTTTTTCTTTCCCTTTGTGTCCTCAGCATAGTTTTCGTAAAAGTTATTCGCATCCTTTTCCGTGGCCGCTTGGTTCTCGTTCCCCAGCCTTCCCGGTCCATCCCAAAAATGGTGCGCCCGAGTGTGAACCCCGTACGACTCGGGCACGACCTCTAATAGGTCTCCCCGCGCAACTTCGATTGCGGGAATCTCGGAAGCTGGCAGACCAATAAGATAAGCCAATAAGCATCGTATCACGGAGGCATGTCCGATGATCAAGAGATCTTCCTTCTCTCGCTCGAGTTCAATCAGTATAGGTTCAATTCGAACTGTAATCAGAATGAGTCATCGGTTATACAGGCCATAGAAATATACAATAGACGAACCACTGAGATCATGGTAGCTCTCAGCCCGAGGTGCTCGGAAAGCGTAAGGGTCCTTGACAAAGCGCTCCCAATCTCCTGGAAAATATTTCCTGGCTTGATCAGGCGTCAGACCATCCCAGATACCAGGATTGATTTCAGACATCTGGGGCTTCTCGATGACTTTAACATTGAGGCGAGGGCCCTTGACGGAATCTCCCGGTGGTGGTGGTGGTGGTGGTGGTGTCAAGTAGGTGTTGGGGGTAGGAGCAACGGCCGGAGTGGGCGCCGCTGAAGTTTGCGCAGGGGTGTTGGGAGCAACGGCAGGAGTGGGCGTCGCTGAAGTTTGCGCAGCTTGGAGGAAGGGCCATGCGGTGTGGTGAGCACGGCGGCGTGTAGATGTCCAGATCTAACACAAGAGATCGAGCTCCGAAGAATGCATAGTGACTGTCTCACATACCACTAAACGCTGATCTTGTGGGTTCAGACCGCGCTGCTCTAGACTCTTGGCGCGGCGCTCGAGAACGAAGTCCTTCAGCTTCTCAGCGTATTCCCAACCTGCGGGAGAGAGATCCGAGTCCGCTTTGTATGAGTGTTCAATGAGGGATTGTCCAGACTGAGGAACTATGAGATCCGTTTGAATTGAGGAAAAATAGGAGGTGACACACTCGGGCAAAGTATATTGTTCGATGACGATTATGGGTGTTCATGAGGAAGAACACAATGCGAGACTATCATTTCGGTGAGTTGGTATTACTTATGTGGAGGGGAGACATGGCTTCATACCTGGAGGTAACCTTTGATATTCTGAAGTAGCGCATGTGAGAAATCTGCGGATTTGATTAAACAGTGTATACCTACGTTCACCATAATTTTCTCGCCGACCTGAAGATTTGTGTCACCACCACTGAACCGGTTACAGGCACATAGCTCTTACATTGACAATTCGAATGGAGGGCCAATTTGTCTCTTCGACAGGCTCGTAATGCTTCTCATGATCTTGAATTCGTGTATAGTAATCTTGAACAGCTTTATCCGGGTTCCACCCTCGGTACTATGAAGAAGAGGCTGAGAGAAGAAATTTGTTATCGGAGGTGAGTTGCATACATCAGGTGAAGATATTTTGACACTTCGTATATTTGCTTCGATGACCTCCTTATTATCGCACAGTGATTCTATCCGTATCGTAAGTTTCAGT
>RCHF01000665.1:0-48233 GCA_003987895.1 Neonothopanus nambi
CGAGCTTTCCTGCAGCATCACCTGACTTTTCGATATATGGAGATAACCTATAAGGAAATTCTGCATAAATAAGGAAGGAGGTCGACACTCTGAGCTGAGGTCCTGTTGACGCGGCGTATCTTTTAGCAGACTCTGATAAGCGAAGGCTTGCCCGTAGCTCAGAGTTGCCTAGGGGAGACTAGAATTTATGTAGAACTCGTTCTTTCCCTGGACACTTTCTGCCAAAATCCATTCCCGTTAAGCGTGAACCCGCTGATTGCCGGTCGGCCGGCAAACAGGTCACGTGCCTTTGTCTCTCACGGGTTTTTTGCAGCTTGTATTCCCGTTAACTGTGAACTCTGAGTCAGCGCTTTCTCGTCAGTGCTTCTCGTCTTTGTAATATCTCGTCGCTTTGTTTATTGTTTGTTGCAGTGTCTTATTATCTCTTTTCCGTGAATTGCTCTTATTATGTTCTACATTCTATGACATTCCGTCCTCTTTCCTTCATTTAGGTCTGTGGTTATATCACCCTTCATTTCGTTACGAGTATTATGTGCATAAAATATCGCTGTTTCTACTCCCTGTGTTCGCTCATGTTCATCCTACTCAGCTAACTTGTTAAGGCAAGGCGGGAGGTCTGTATGCACTGCAATATATGTACATCTAAGTTATCTAGAGCGAGTCAGCATAAATTGGCGGATATTTGTAATACCAGGAAACCTACTACTAAACCATATTCCCACTCGATAATCGAACTCGTACCCGCCTGGGCTAACTTTCAAGTCCAAAGCAGATTTCACGGGGTCTCGCAAGTATACACCGAAGCTAGAAATCCCAATGAAAATACAAGAATCTATACAATGAACAACACTGCTATACACTTGAGCCATATGAAGTATATACCGGTCCGATTTGAGTTATGATATGTGAGGAAGAGAGAACATTATTTACGACCAGGTGTAAAACAAGGAGAGACAACATAGGAAATAAAGAAAGACTCAAACATCAACGTGGATTATGTGCAAAAGGTGGTGCTTGGTAGTGCATTTGCATCCCACCATAACCACCTCCCATCGCTGCCTGAGCTTGGGCTTGAGCCTGAGCCTGCTGCTGCTGGACGGCAGCAGCTTGCTGCATCTGCTGAACAGCAACAGGGTTTGCCATGTAATTTGGTTGCCGACTGTATGCCTGCTGCTGTTGTTGCTGTGGTGGTGGGTGGCCATGAGGATGGGGGAAATTGAAAGAGGGAGGAGGCATAGAACCCGGCGAAGTGTTGATGCCAAACGGAGTGGAAGAGGCTGCCGATGTAAAGTAGGGATGAGAAAGGGCATCTGCTGCTGATATCCGTTCCGCTGGGTCGAACTTCAATAGTCGCTCCAAGAGGTCTATAGCTGGAATAAGCGAGTCGAGGTTAGTATACAACATGGACAAAATTACGGATTTCGGGTGTAGCCGTACCATGAGCTGAGGCCTTCGGAAGAACTTGGCGGAAATCCATTTTTGGGTAGCGAGGGAAAGGCTTGAGCTGAATCTCGGGCTGCAAAGCTGACGTTAAGCGAAGTTTCCAAGTAAGCAGAGATTGTGCACGCACAGAGTCCTTGAGCATTTTTTGGAATTGAGCGTCGGTCGGGGTCCCCACTATTCTCATGATATGCAGAAGTTGATCCTGGTTATCCCTGCCTCGGAAAAGCGGAACCCCAGATATCATCTCTGCGAAGATACAACCGCATGACCAGACGTCAATGGAAGTGCTGTATGTCCGTGAGCCAAGGAGCACATCCGGCGCTCGGTACCAGAGCGTAACCACCTGAACAAATTTGAGTCATTCGGCAACATGAGTCAAACTGGAAGTGCCGAGCCATACCTCGTTAGAAAACGTGTTGACTGGTACACCAAATGCTCTAGCTAATCCAAAATCGCCCAGCTTCAGCTCGCCCTTGCGATTAATGAGCAGATTTTGGGGCTTTAGATCCCGATGAAGAACTTGATTTTCATGGCAAAACGCCGTACCCTTCAAAAGCTGATACATAAAGCTGCGGACGGTGTTTGGATCTAATGCGCCACGCTCGCCATGTTGGTCCATGTACTTCTTGAGGTCTTGTTCACAGTACTCGAAGATCAGTACCAATTTCGTCTCGGTGTGGATGACATCGTGAAGGCGGACGATATTGACGTGCTTCAATTCCTTCATAAGTGAAATCTCTCTGATAGCCGTAGATGGAGTGCCTTCTTCAGCATCGAGATGGATCTCCTTCAACGCGACAATTTCATTGGTGGTTCTGGATCGTCCCTAGGTGGCCATGGGTCAAGAGCAAATCTAGAAGGGAAACACATCACGCACTTTATAGACCGTTGCATATGTTCCTTCACCTATAGAAAGAGAAGCGCTTCAGCGATAATATATATACACCTTGCATCACAGAGCTTGCCTAGCTTCTCGAGCTATGTAGAATGAACATGCTGTTAGATGAGGATAATGAAGATTTACGCGATAAACTTGCCTGAATGTAATTCATGGCTCTTTAAGAAATATAGTACAGAGAGAGAGTAAGAAGTCAAGAACTTAGTGGCGAGTCGGAGGCTATTCTTCACCTTCCAAAAATGGAAATATCTCGAGTACGGCCCGTGGACCACGTGACGAGCCAAATTTTTTGGCTGAGGCTCTCGGAATTCAAGACGCTCGTCTGGACTCTGCTGAAGCACAGAAATTTGAGAGACAGGCCTCCACTTCCTCGTCTCAAACAATGTCCTCCGATAAATCTAAAAGGAACCGCCATAAGCAATCCAAAAGTCGTCCAGCCGCCACTTCCACCATCTCTCAGCCGGCAGTCGAAGATGCGTCCTATCTTACTGCTCTTTCTTCTTTTTCTTCGAAAGGAAATCTCTTTGCAAATCTCTCCCTTGCGGTAGACAAGCATCGCTTGCGCGTTTACGACACCGCGACGGGCCAATCTGTCGCAGAGCATATTGTAGAGACAGCTCGAGTATCTTCACTCAGCTGGTGTCACCTTTCAGAAGAAGCAGCCATCACGAACTCTCCTCCGTCGAAAAAGAAGAGAAGAAAGAGCCAGACCGCTGAGGATGCGCAACCAAAACCGGCCTCCGAAGTTGTTGGATTGGGCTTGTCGGATGGGACTGTCATGTTCTTTTCTCCAGTTCACGGCCGGGTTCTCTCAACACTCTCTCATACGTCAAGTACGACAGCAATATTGTCCATAGCCATGGCGGAACACAAGGGTACACCGTCGTCAAATATATGGACATCGGGTGCCGATGGTGTTGTTCGCCTTTGGAATATCCACAAAAATGACCTTCTGGGTAGTTGGAAAAACGACGATCGGATACCTTATTCTTCTATGGCCGTACGATCTACATTGGAGGACGGCTCGACAGAACTTCTGGTAGCAAATCACTCCGTTCGACTAATATCCATCGAGCCTAGTATGACTGGGCCTGTCAACCAAAAACCAAAAGAGATAGCTTCCTTCACAGGACACGCTTCCTCAATAAAAGACTTACAGTGGGATGTTTCCCAAACCCCATCACAGCGTTTTGTCTCTATGGCAGAGAATGATCGCGTCGTGTCGTTGTGGGAAGTACCTCCAGAATCGTCATCCGAAGGTAAAATGCTGGCTTCGATCCAGCTGGACTCAGATGCGCGCTTTATATCTCTGTCGAACTCATCCCCTGCATCAACCCTCCTCACACTCTCTGCCTCTGGCAAGATCTCCGTTTACCCTATTCCCGACGAACTTCTTCCGCCTGTGAGCTCTAGTCGGACACAGAACAAAATTTCGACTCTTCTCCCTCGTTCGATTCTATCAACGTCAGCAAAGGGGTCATCCGTGCAGGTTGTATCAGCTTCTTTTGTTGACGATGAGCCGCGGCGGATTCGTGTCGCACGATTGGTTGGGGGTGTCAGACCTGTATTCGACATTGTCGTAGGTGGACTCCATAGCATTATCAGTGTCGCACGTTAACTTTGTCTTCTTAGGATTACCAGGATGAAAACAGTAATTTCATCGCGGAGGTTCTCATTAAAGATGTCAACCCAACGCTCGTGGCAGAGTCAACCTCAGTGAGTGTGACGGTTCCACTTGTGTACGCGCTCAGAATTAATTGACTTTTCTGTTTAGGCCGCCCCAAACAAGCGATATACTGAAAATTCAGTTGCAGTCGGGTCGGGTGTAGAGCTCGGCCAGGAGAAAGACATGGATGATCTCACTGCTCAAGCCATTGAAGGCGACCTAGATGTGGACATTGCAGAACTTAGTCTAGGACAGCGTCTGACTGCACTGTCCGGCAATGATCCCTTACCAGAAGATAGCGACTCAGAAAACAAAGACTCCTCCCCCAAAAAGCAAAAGAGCAAAAGCACACAAAACGAGCTCTCAGTAGTACCTGCGGCATCTTTGACGCGGACTCTTATTCAGGCACTACATTCATCCGATTCAAAATTGCTAGAGACATGCATAGCACACTCTGACCAGACACTGATAAGAAACACCGTGCAAAGATTACCTCCTCAGCTTGCGGTTCCACTCATAACAGCCTGCGTGGAAAGACTTGGTCGTGGTGCAAGGGGAGGAAACATGAAGGGAAGAGGAGGAGGAGCTAGCTCACAGCGTGGCACAGGGTTGATTACATGGGTGAGGACAGTGTTGTCGGTGCATAGCGGGCACCTTATGACGGTATGTGTAAAACCAATTTTTTTTCCAAGTTTGAGTGAGGCCCTCATATCTGCTTGTAGATGCCTGATCTCGTTGCTCGTCTGTCTGGCCTTCACGCAACACTAACGACGCGTCTCACATTACAAGAGAGCTTACTGTCACTCAGCGGTCGTTTAGACATGGTACTGTCTCAAATTGAGATGCGGTCCTCCTTGGCACCGGCACCGCTAGCTGCACGCTCTGGAAAACAAGCTTCTGCACCAAAGACTGTAGAGAAGACGCGTTATGTAGAGGGCGAGAGTGACGATGAAGACGCGCAAATGGATGTAGAAGTTGAAGTCGACAGCGGGGGAGATGACGACATTGAGGACGTCGAACTTGGGGGTAGCAGCCAAGAGGGTTCAGAAGACGAAGAAGAGGAGGAAGAGGAGGATGACGACGATAGCGATGATGATGACGACGACGAGGAACCTACCATGAATGGATTCATTGACGATGAGGCAGAGGAAGAGTTTACGGACGAGGAAGAAGAAGAAGAAAGCGAATAGTTTACTTTCTGGCTAGCAACACTGAACTATTTTATCATATTCACTCGCTTTGATTTTGATCGTGGTATCCTTGTCGTACTAGGAGTTTTCTTTGCTATAACGGCTACCTTCTGCTAGCCATCAGGCAAGACTCTGACGAAGTAGTGCTGCATTAGACTCACCTGGCGCTTCGGTGTCGATTCTTTTTCTACATCCGAATCTGTCAAGGGTGACAACTCGCTTTCTTCGTCGACATCCTGAAAACCGTGATACGCTTCAGTAAGTAACAGTATACGTCGCATTGAGATCTCCCTACCTGATCTTGTGTAACTCGCCGATGTTTGGAGCGCTTTTTCGGCGCTGATGCTTCGCCATGGTAGTTCTGGAGCTCTGAAACATATGCAGATGTACGACCTCCAACTGTTATCCATTTAATTGTAGCAGGTTCTCCGGAAGGCTGAAGCAATTGTCAACATTCAAAACTGCAACCAGCTGTAAGGATAGCCTACCAGCTTCAGGGTAGATTGTCCTTTCTTCCCTTTACCCTATGCGAGATGGCTCAATACAAAAATTACACGATTAGACATTCGAGGTACCCAGCGATGTTTGAATAACCAGTCGTCTGGAAACTTTGTGTCATCTGCATCAACTGACACTGCTATCTGACAAACATTTTGCATTTGATGATGCAGGTTTGCAAGCTGATCCTCTACAAGGGTATTGCATCTTTGCTCGGGATGTACACGGGAATGATACAACACTTCGTCTGATTGAAACGCAATTGAAACGTCAGAACTAAGTATTGGTGATCCCGAAGCGCTTGATCTCACCTGCCACCCAATTACCGACGCCGGCGCTGAAAGACTGATCCAAGAGAAGGGCTTTGATAGGACAGGATCGTTTCAGGACCATAGAGGAGAATTCCTCTAGTGGGGGCATGCACAGCAACGGGTCAAATCCTAATTGAGATATTGGGGGTTCTGTAGATGGAGAATGGCGTAGACGGATGCGCCCTAGGCGGCGTGCATCCAAAAAAGCCAACTCGGTTGTTGTCTGGCTTTCCTCATCGCTTAGATGTAGAACGAACTGGAAAACAGCGATAATTAGTTGACAGGAGCCTAACCATCCCGGAATGGGCACCTTCATGAAACGTGGAGGCCAGTCAGCGGTGGCCTTTCTGGGAGTCTCCTTGTAGTACATAGCAAGTTCACCTTTAACCTTCGGGAAATATTGTTGGATTGGCTCTCCGTACATGCAACGATGTGAATACCTGAAGCATACCAGTCATGCCAAAATAGAGAACAGGTAGTCTCCCCTCTCCATCGAGATCAATATAAAAGGTCTTTCCTATCAAAGATGCATCCACGTCAAAACTGTCACTAATCATAAGCTCAGGTATTCAAGTTTACCATATCTCTTCACATCCACAATCTTTCTTCCGGTGAGTTCTTTGACCTAAGACACGTCCCTGCTTAGTTGCCCTTCTAAAGGACGGCCATTGCTGGAGAATGCTCACAAATTCAGCATGAGTGGTCTCAGAGAACACTATGGAGTCTTCGTTTGCTTCCACTCGTTCAATGATCTTTCCCAGTCCAACTTTCTTGACGAGCTTCACTGCTCGTTCGACCTCTGCGTTGATGACGGCCAGCAAGCTCAGTCACGAAAATCGTATCATTTACTTTGCAACCGACCTGGGAGTTCGGGCATGAGAATATTGAATGGCTTGCGCGAGGGCACGACACGACGAAGACAGTGGGCACGGCGGCGCCTTTTATATGACGCACGGAGATAATCCTCGTCATAATTGAAACTCCGACCAGTCACGACTCACCTCCTGGGTTATTACTAATTTGGTAAGTGACTCACCTCGTTAAACTTACTAACAGCTCACCCTGAGCCTCCCGACATATTGAGGTTCACGTGATGTCATGAAGAACTTATAATATCGTCGTAACCAGAGCCAGGAGCCTACCATCGTACCAACTAGGTTGTCTCTGTGACCGATTTGCTGCTGTCGGTATGGAAGGTTTGGTTAAATCTGCTTAATTAGGAACGGTAACATGCACTGACTATGACTCTCTTTCACCTACGAGTAGTGGTTGATAAAAGTGCACCGTTAGGTCTTCGGTGGAGGTCCTCCTACTGGTTCGTGACTTTTGTGGTTGGCTTAGGTCGGTAACATTTTATATTTACTCCAAAACTATATATTTTAGCTAATAATCGCGCACCTTTTGACCTCCAGGAATCGCTACTGATCTATTAGTTTATTCTATCATCGTCCCTGTGATACCATTCCAGCTAGAGAAGCTAGGCTACGATCAAATCTCCGTGCACACCTCGTGGCTACTTTTTGCTTATGTTCGTCTCAGTGCTTCCACACATCATGCTCTTTTCATTGACATTGATATGATCATCCAAAACCTTCGTCAAGTCTGCTGGGTTGTCAATTTGTCTGTATTCTTCACCTGTATTGTTTTGTGCGCACTCTTAGATGAATCACCACTTTTCTAGCAACATTTCCAGCCGCGATACTATCGGAGCGCTACGATGCTCGGAAATTGCCTCTTATTCTTGGGATCTTCATCCTCATCGGGTCACAAATAATGCTCATGGAAGCCCCGGTATACTGGCTGATGTGTTTCGCTCGAGTACTGCAAGGAATTGGATCGACAATGGTTTGGGTTGTGGGGCTTGCACTGTTGTCAGTTCGTCCCGTCAAGCCTGAGGTCGTGAACTGAGTCGATTTTGAGACTAGGTGTGACCTGACGCCAGAAAAGTACATTGGCAGTAAGTTTTCCGTCTTGGAGGATCATCTACTCTCTCTAAATCATACTTCAGGGCAGATGGGATTAGCGACAATTGGTTTGTCAGCCGGGTAAATTAAAGTCCATTTTGTTCGTTTGATTATAATCTGACGAACAAACGTTGTTAGTACACTCATAGGTCCTCCTGTTGGAGGCGCTCTCTACACAAGATTTGGATTTCGTGGTCCGTTCATCTTTGGCATCGTTGCTGCCATTTTAGACCTGGTCGGGCGGCTGGTTGTCATTGAACGAAAAGAAGCATTGGTGTGGGGTTATGATCCGCTTGCACCTCCAGAGAAACCCCGGGTAATTGAAGAAGGAAATCAACCTGCAGAAGCTGGGGAATCAAACACCGCTCCGTCACATAAGGAAGCACCTATACCGGCCACAAAGACGAATGATAAAGAACCCTCCAAACCAGAAACAGCAATTGCTACTGACCTAGCGCCAAAATCAAGTCCTACTCTCTGGTCGGTGGTGGTCCGCCTTTCCAAGTCTACTCGGGCTTTTACTGTTTGCATCATAACTTTTGTCTATGGGTGAATTCGTCCAGTGAAATTCATTCAAGGCATGCCGCTGAAATTCTCGTCAGTATCGTCTACACCTGCCTCGAGCCAACGCTACCCTTACGGTTGCAAGACATTTGGGGCTTCAATTCTGCAAAAGTTGGTCTCGTTTTTCTAGCTGGTGTAATTCCTACGTTCTTTTGTAGGTGCTCATTTGATTTCACATTGCATCCTAGTTCATTCGGACTTCTAATAGCTTCGCCCATAACCGGATACATCACGGATCGATATGGTACTGCATGGGTTCTTGTGCTATCTCTTCTGCTCGCTTTGCCTTGGTGGGTTGTATTAATACTGAGGAGAGGTATCGTGCTGTTCATCGCTGCGTTTGCGCTCGCAAGTCAGTTAATCAATCTAGCTTGCTTGCCGTGCTTATCACTGACCAGGGTCATTTACAGACTTTTTCATTTCTGGGACACTTTCACCCATAATGGCCGAGTTTGCTGCAGTATCACGGAGCGACGAAGGTGTAGGCTGTAAGCTGGTTATTTGTATATCCCAGTAAATCATTGCTGACAGTACGGCACGCTGGAGCAGATGCGCATGTCTACGGCGCCTTCAACTTGGCGTACGGCATTGGTTCAGCGGGTAAGTCTGGTTCCGTCTGGTTTTCTGCAGTATGATAGCACCATGGCTGAGTCAACCTTCATTTCATTGTGAAGCGGGTCCAATTCTTGGTGGTCAAGTAAACTTTTTTAATTCTTCGTGTTGACTCTACTTTTGACTGAGCGTGATGCAGATTTATGATCATGTACACCATGGATGGACAGCTCTCTGTCTGTTAGCTACAGGGCTAATCGTGCTAGCCCTGATTCTATGTTGCCTCTTCACAGGAGATGAGCCTATCGTAAGATCTCTGACTAGAATTCGAGGACTATTACCCTCGCATATCTCTCGAAGAAGCGAGAGATAGGCCGGAAAAGAAGAGGAGATATGTGGATTTTGTAGTCGCTTTAGGAAGCAGCACATATTCCGAGATTGTCCTGTAGCTACTTAGTGTGTGAAGAAGAGTTCCTTTCGGAGCTGTAACCTTTGTAACCGGCATGCTTCTCTCACAGCCACTAAGTGCGCCAGTACCTGAGTTACCGGATCTTTGTCAGCCAGTCCAAGTTGTTACGAACTCTGATCTTCCAGTGGCATTGGTTGTTCTCTGTCGTCCGTTGACAGTCAACTTTGAGCTTGTGCGCTGAGCAGGTGCTCAGCTGGCAAGATTCTGAAAAGTCTCGTGCCATTTCTCAGTACATAGCTGCTGGCTTTCCTACTTGCTCGTTTCTTACGTCTTGAAGACTTCCAGAGGTGAGAAAATCACTTTGCTGTACTTTTGCTATGCTCACGAGCCGTTGAAATTACCCTAATAGTCCGTCAACATGGACAGCAACCCTTACCCTTCACCGCCATCTTCTTCGTCGTCTCCTGACCTGGGTACCGCCTATCACCCGGGCGCAGAAAACCATGATGACTTGGGGAGCGAGGATAACGAACCTCGGAGTCTTCAGAGAACTATTGGTCGGCTTGATGCTGCCTTTTCCCGAATTCGTCAACTGAGAAGAGATCTTCTGGCAGAACAAGCTCGTAATCAAGAAGGGTCATCTGCTATTAGCATTGGACCTGCGCACGACGCTATCGTTCTCACTGGCCAAAGGGAGCGAAGTTACACAGAGGAAACATTGGAGCGGATGAGGAGTATCATTCCTTCAGATATTAGAGATCGTTTGAGACAGTTTGAAGCGCGTAGAACGGAGGCCGATCGAGAACGCGACCGCGAACGTTTCAACCAGCAACTTTTACGTGCTGCTGCCGCTCACATGCAACCTCTCGACACTTCGGTCACACCTTCCTCCAATTCAGGATCTTCCCAATCCTCTTTTGGTCCCAACTCACCCCTCAGCTCACCTCGACAACGGCTACTTCCCCAACGTACGCTTCTAGACACTCAGCCTCTTCGTCGAAGAGAGCTACCTGACGATCCAAACACGGACTTGGGCAGGCGTGTGGCTCTTCGTGAGTCTTCCGGTCATTCCTCATCGTCGCGCGAAAGCTCTCGCGCGCTACCCACCGTAATTGAGAGAGACTTTGAATACATCCGTTCGTTGGCGCGTCAACGACGGTCAGAACCCGCCGCCCTCAGACGTGTCGAGTCGTCTCTGGATCACCTTCGTCGTGAAGTAGAGAATCGGGTTTCTCGAAGTATGGATCATGCAAATAGCCCCCAATCTACCAGTGCCGGTGCGCCTGTTCGGGGCCCTATTCGAAGGTCTAGAGTGCTACCGTCGCGTCAGAGCTCAAATCCCTCCTCGGCATCATCGACGCAGGACCGACTTTCGCTACTCTCGAATTTCTCTGTTCAAGGTCTTCCCACTCCGACTTCCGCCGTCTCACAGACGCCACTACTATTCGATGAGCCAACTAGCTATATCCAGTCCTCCCCTTCTCAGGCTGTCATGGAAGACAGGGACAGGCCCCGAATGGAATCGATCGATGAAGAGAGTCAAGGCCGTAGTTATGTCATTCACCAGACTGACACCGTACATAACATTAGTATGGACTGGGGAGAGGTGCCTTCGGGCTCATTGTTGATGTCAAGCCCAGTTAGTATGGAGCCAGGGCCAGACGTCGTCCCTAGAGTAGGTAGAAGCGATCATCGTCGAGATGACACGGTTACTGCTCAGCCATCTGACTACGCTGTTCCTGTTTACCCAGGAGCAGTCACTAGACGTGAGTTTTCCTTAAATTCGAAATGTTCGTCGGCTCAAATCATAATGTGTTATAGCTTTGCCTGACCAAAATTATAACCGATTTCCTCTCGAGGACGTTCATTATACCTACGAGAGACCTGCCGGAAGCCGGTGGCACCCAAATATCAGGCTCGCACGCGACGATCTTGGACCATTCACACGTACTCAGTCCACACTAGACTACGACGGAGAAGAGGATGTATACCCTCGTGTACGTTTATATGCCCATGATCCTGGAGATGGTTTCCTGTACACCTCACTCCCAACCGGCACTCGTACGCGCAGACCCCCCTCGCCTCCTTCCGAGCCACCAAAGGTGTTTGGAACAAGTACTCCACGGTTTGTCGACCCACTGCCATCAGCGCTGGTAGATAAGTACTCTTCCAGTAATAAAGGAGCTTCACAGACCCAGCCCCGTGTTTCAAATCTTCCCGTGCACGCACATGCATGCCTGGCTGGGCGATGAACTGATGAATTTACGATTCTTGTCTATATTTTGTACCTTCTGGCTTTCGAATCCCCATGTTCATACCTCCGCCACCATATTTACCTTTAACTTATTAGCTTTCATTTTCTCATTTGCTGCGCGCCTTCTTGCCCTAAATCATACTTAGCAGTATCATTTCACTTCGTTCATGCAGATAACATCTTCATGACTACTTCAACGCATTCACTTTAATCACGTCACATATGCATTATATTTATGACTCTACTTATCTGGATTATACATTGTACATTGTCATACTTGACACCTTTCGCAAGCAATTTGTGAAGCTGGCAATGACGATCTTATCCTTGTTCTCCTGTCCTGGGTCATGGCATTCATACATTGAAGAGTCGCATTGTATTAACAAGCTGCCTATTACCTACGGGAATTGCACGGGAATTGCATGTGGAGTGAGTGGTCTAGGATGCTCTTTCCCCTTTGACGGGCAGCTCCTTCGACCTCCACAAGGTAGCATTCTTCCAGCGATAACGGTGAGTGACGACTCGCGGAAATTGCGGGTCACGTGGAGTACATAGACTTCCGCGAAGTTCCTCCTGAGTTCCTCTCAGCTCTGGCAGTTGAAACCTTCGTTGAAGAAAAGCCCCCTATATCAACCTTATATACAAACTATCGGGACTTCTCATAATGGAGGTCAGTGCCATTTTGATCCCTGTCCCTTTTTCTCCTGGTTAATAACTTGAAATCAGGTTGTCAATGCCCGCTCTGCTTTATTATCCAATTTCGAAGTCCTTGAACTACTCCGCGAACTCGAAAGCGACTATATAGCCCGCACCAAGACCGCAATCCGTATCAAGAAGGAAGAAGAGGCGTCTGGGGTCGTGTCTGCCCTCGGCCCAGGGGGTAGACATCCGGCAATGGCGGAAATAAGCGAAAATTTACGGACTATCCAAGTCGAAGTGGGTGTGTGGATATTTTGGTTCCCTCTCTTCTAGATTTTTGATCCTCCCTTTCTTTCTACGATGTCATAGGCCATACAACATTTTTCTGCTGATTTTCAACCGACTGCATCGCAAACACCAGAAGGCATTACTCGTCTAGTCAAGGATCTGGCAAATTATGACCTAACGAAGGCCGAAAAGTTACAAATCGTCAACCTTGCGCCTACTCAACCTGTTGAGCTTTATGTGGTGTGTGTAAATACTTGTTCATGATGCACGCACTTTTAATGCGTACATTTGAAGGTTGTCGAGGAGCTTGAAGATCGATTAGGTGACTCTATGGAAGACATTCTGAATAAAGTAAAATCTTCCCTCTCAGAGGCCAGGAAAACTGTCAATGGACTCCATCCTGAAACGGACGTCACCCGAAATGAAGTCTCGACGAGGGATTGGGATCTGACCTATCCCGAGAACGATCCCGAAGGGGACATAGTTATGGGCTCTGAAAACGATCTGGTGTTTGATGACACAGGTGAAGGTGTAGGGATTGAAGGTGATTTAGACGTGGAAGAAGAGTAGTATCGAGCACTTTCCTTTCGCTCGAATTCTGCGCATATTTGTATCGTTATATGATTCGTCTTTTGGTCGCCTTGATTTGCAGCTCTGTTAACTAGATATCCCAAGAATATGTATTGAATAGTTTAAAATAATGCATACTCAGCCCCGTCCCTAAGACAGTCTGTAGTCCATCCGAATCCATTCTTGTACCCCTGGACCAAGAAACTGCGCCTAGCGCACTAGCGAACATCTAAAATAATCCTATACACCCTATACACGTCACATCGCATTAACACCAACACCAACAGTAACTCTCCCCTTGAACCAATCCTTCACCTCCCTTGCCCGCAGACTAACACTACTCTTCACGCTCTCCGGGAGACTTTTCAAACTCCTCACACTCTTTGCACCCCCACTCTTTCCACTTCTGAAGCTTTCCAATGACGGTGCACTCCTCAACCCCGCGCCTCTTAGGTCCAACCCATGTCCATCCGTGGGTGCACTTGATGGCAATGGCGGAAGCGGGGGAGGTACATTGGGCACGTGTGTAGAATGCGTCGTAGACCCTAACACGTACGGCCCAGATATTGTCGGACGCGGGATTACAGGCCTAGCTGACACGGTCGATGGGGATCGGCTCAGTGACATCTTCATGGATGAAGATGACGAAGAGGGCTTGCGCTTGAGAGACACTAGCCTTCTTAAGCTACCAGTTGCAGCACCAGATATAGTGTCTTTATCCTTCTCTCCGTTTGGGGTTGGCGTGGCACAAGCTTCTGCCCGCTCGAGCTCTTGCTCCCGGAGAAGCGCCGTTCGCATCCATGCAGCATGGTTATCGAAGCCCTGCAGTTGCGTGCCGACAGTGTCGCTGTGCTCTTTGGTTTGGTTCTCCTCTGCGAGCGTGGGGTAATTGCTCTTCGCCACAGCGTAAGGATGGGGGCGAATATAAGAGCGCTCGCGTTCATGTTGCCCATCCTCATCGTCTTTTGGCCCTAAATCCATGTCGTCTACGTCTATACCCATATCCAGATCGAAGGGTCCTGCACCTGTCATCCCATCCCATGACTCGTAGGAGTATCCGCCGCTAGCATAATGCACTGTTGGCGTATCAACAAATTTCACGGACTTGTTAGAGCCAGTAGTGCATGCGCTATTCTTCCGCTGAGTTCCAACATTCTCAGGCTCTTTGTCCAAACCCAAGCTGACTCCAGAGTCGAACTTACTTGAGTTGGAATCGGAACCTGGTGGGTACTCAGAGCAGTATGGTGTACGCGAGGATAAAATTGACTTGGTCGGAGAGGGAGACTTGTGTCTTTTCGCATCCATTCTTGAATCTCCCAGCTCATCATCCTCAACATCTTCAATAATGCACCTATGGTGTGGCTGAAACTTTTTCACTTTGCCCACACCACCGCCACCGTATATATGGTGCAAAGGTAAAGAAGTTGTGGGAGTTGTGGGAGGGGATGACGACATGGAAGATACAGACGTAGAAAGTGGTGGTGCAGATGCTGAAGTAGACGTCGATGTCGAAGAAGACATTGACGCTGATCGAGTGTGCAAGGCCCTTTTCTTTAAAGGGGAGGAATATGTCGGCAAAGAGGAGCCTGATGGAGCCTTGCTCGGAGGAACCGGTAGAGGAAGTAGAGGGGTAATGCCCAATTCTCTTATGCTGCGTTTCCCTTTGTCTTTCCCTCGTCGCTTCACAGGGCTAATACAGTCGGCATTGGCGCCCGACCAGAGCGATGGTATAGCAGTGTCGGTCCGAAACTCATCCTGAAGTCTTCCCTTTAAGCTACCGGTGCTAGCTGTGGCGGTGCTCGATTTGGAAGGCTTGGGTATTCTCGAGTTCGGATTCAAGTTTGCGGCCGAACTAGAGACTGAAGTGGATCCAGACCGCGTTCGTAAGATGTTGGTCCAGAACGTGCTTGTACTAGAGGTTGTCTTTCCAGTTGACGGCGGTAAAGAGGGAGAGTCTGAGGATGTGAAACCAAAGGAAGAAGGTACCAGGACACCGATACTCCCAATACTCCCAATGCTGTTGCCGTCAACGCTACTATCTAGGGTACCTGCGGGCAATTTATGTAAACTGCTCGTGCTGTTTCCCAGACTGCCAGAGAAATAGTCTGTCGTGTCTGGACGATAGGTACTGGCAGACGTGGGGGTAGCACACCTGCTGCTGTGTCTCGTTGATGCAGGGGAGGATGTAGCACTAGAACTACCAGACTCGGTGCGACGGGCGTATCGAATAGCTGAAACCGACGAAGAGGGAGATTTGGGCTGACGGTAAATCCATTCTTGGCCCGGGGAACAGTTGTGAGCCGAAGAGTGGGAGTGGGTGCGCTTGACGGATCGAGAAGGCGTCTCAAAGAAGGCGTCTGCTGTTGCGGAAGAAGATCCTTGCGCTGAATTGACAGACCCCGCTGCTGACTGCGGAGAGCCAGTCGAGGGTGTTGTGAGAATAGGTGTGGCGGGTGTCTTAATAGTCCATGATCCAGAAATGAATTGACATCCATTAATTGATGCCACACCGATATATATATAGTGTGAAACCTACTTACAACGCTACAATTTAGCTGAGGGTGCAACGGCCGCTTGTTACCAATAGATCGAGATACACGATGATTAGCACTTGGTGCGACTACCTTGGCGCTGCTGGATTTGGTTGAGCGCTGATAGTGGTGGTGAGAGCGACGAGGAGTGCCTTTCGAACGTGGAAAGGTAGCCGATAGCGAATCAGTTGTACTTCTACTGCTAGATGCAGAAACTGAGGGGACAGGCGTCTTTCGAATGTAAGGGTTATTCAAAAAGCATCGAAAGCAAGTACTTGAGAAAGACTCACAATGCTTATTGGAGAGGAAGGCGCGGCATCGATTGGAGTAGTACAATGTTCTTGAAGTATTTTCGCATCGGCGGTGAGCCATCTAATTTCTTCGCTAGTAATGGAGGCAAGGGAGAGATTGTTTTGCTAGCAAAAGAAAAGCAAAGAAGTGAGACGACTGCATGAGTAACTGAGAGATAACTCACCTGGAACATCAGTCACTTGCTTGATCCCTGTGTAGCCCGGGAGTTGGTGGAGGTTAGGGGTTTTAGGACGAGCAAAAGCAATAAGGAGGTGGGCGGGGTCGGCCAGCGGTAGTTGCGAGTGGGGAAGAAAAGGCCAGAAGATGAGGGTGAAGGTCAAAAAGAAAGGTCGTAATAACTTGGCACGCTGCATGGCATCGGAAGCTTACTTACACAAGTACTCGAGCCTAGAGAACAACCTGCGTAAACTTTGCAGAGAACGAGGTCATACTTAGGCCTCACGTATTACACGTGTAATAGAGCAATGGAATTGATAATAGAACCGAGGTTCCTAGTTTCGCTGTGGTGATTAGGTGCATCAGACGCGTGTAGAACACGGTTTTTCCAAAGATGATGTAAATCACGTGATCATTTCTGGGCTAAAAGGACAAGGCTACGATGCGAGAAGTGACAGGAGGTGACGAGAATGTATCCGAGGTGAAGGTAGGGAAAGCCCAAGGGGTAAGGAAAATGACGGACAGGACGGCGATAATCATAACGTTGGGCGCTCCGCATGTAGACCACTCCAAATTCCCCTTGCTGCCTCTGTGGTACTCTCAACTGTCTTCTTCAATGGTTTAATCTTGGCACCCGAGGAGTCGAGAAGTAGCTCGACCTTCTTTTGTATCTGTGTGACTTCGAGTCCGTTAAGAGCAATGACTTTGTCCCTGTTATTGACTAGCAAGAAAAAATGTCAGCATAAGCGGAAAAAGAGGTAGAAAAACGAACCATAGAAGCCACGTATTATAGGTTCCTTTTGTTTGCGCTGCCGAACGACAATTTCGACATGGGGATGCAGGCGAGCGAGCTCTACTACATGGTTAAGAATGTAGGTGCGGGTATTAGTGGAAGAAGGCCATTTGTCGCAGTACTCAAAAACGAGTTTTCTGATATGTGGGAGAAAGGAGGTGTGGCCGTTTGCAGGAGATGATCCCAGCTTTGCCCTGATAATGGGCGATATTGGAGGCAAGCGCATTGGAATATGTAGTCAAGAACAGAGGAGAAAGATTCCAAAGAGACGCTGGCGGGTGGGTGAGAGCTGGACCTCCGGAGTTTCCATAAATGGGAATAGTACGGCCCGTAATTACATAAGCTATACTCGCTCGTCACTTGAACGATTCTCAGGCCGTCGTCGCCTCAAAAACAACGGACGCGTCGCGTACATAACAAGTAATACGGGCCATGGCTCGAGCAACCAGGTCATCTGTTCAACTACCACCATCTCCTCCAAATTCTCTTCCTTCAACTTCAAAAAAACGAAAGCGTCTCAATTCGCCCACTAATGACGATGTTGACCAACCAGCCTCCAAGCAGCAGCGAAATTCTCCAGCGCCTATCTCGTCAGCTGGTGACAGACCAATCGACACGGACAAGGCTCAGAAAATCCTTGATATCTTGGAGATGTTTGTCTCTCTTCTCTTACCTTTCCTTCTTTCTGACCTTTTTGTAGGATCGATGCCCAAGGTCTTCTCGACCGAGTCTTTCCTCTTTCTTCAGATTCAGCTTCTTCTTCGTATTCTTTCCGAGCATTGCTTAAAGATTCTTCTCAGCACCCACTTTCTGTTCTGAGAGTGAGTCTCAGCTCATGTGTCGTGTTTCATGGCTAATTTCAAGTTCTTAGTCTGCTGTCCAGCATCTCTTTCCAATATCCTCTCATCCTCGAGCTCGTCCCTCAAAACCGGCTGCTCAGCAATTGAAATTTTGCAATCTTGCCCTTTCTCTTCTCGACCAAGCTTCCGTAGCCTCAGTTGATGTCTCGTCGGATCTTCAGTCCCTGTTTCCCGATGAGTCTGCGCCTCCTGAGGATGACGCTCTTCAAGCCTCTACATCGAAATGTCCATCCTCCGACTCTCATCTTTACCAGAAACCTAGATACGCACTGGTGCAGCATTTACCGCAGACCGACTATTGGACATCTTTGAACTCTTTGACCTCCTCTTCAGAGCTTAAGGACTTGCCCCACGGCCACTCTGAGCTCGTCTCCATTCTTCCTTCTCCTTATCCAACCTCAATGTCAGACGTTCCTACTCTTGGTTCATATCACACTAAGCCTCTTCCCTCGCAAAAGCACAAAGTGCCAACACGCCGCCCAATATCTAGGGGCTCATTCCTAGACTACGGTATATGGGCCAGCTTTGGGCCGTCTTTTGATCAGGATGGGTCGGAAGTAGGTCGTACGGAGCTCGGTGAAGTGTATTTTGCGCGGGAATTGAAGAGGAAACAGAAGGAGACTAGGCTGAAAAATTGGATGGCCGAGCGGGAGAGGCAGAAGCAAAACATGGTCATAGATGATGGAGTTGAAGAAGCCAGGCCTACGGTTGATGTTGATGCAGAGCTGGTAGAGCTACTTCCTGCAGACCAAGTCAAGGCAATCAAGGACTCTCTACAGAGCTTCGAGCTGGAACAGGCAGTGTCGGAACTGTTAGAACGGAATCGGAAAGCATTACAGCGGTTGCAAGAGTTGCAGTACTTAAGGCTGGTGGCTAAGGACGGAGGATCGAGCTCCCCGGAAGAAGGGTCGGAAGAATGGGATACTGGTATTTCCCCTTTATCGTCTTCTATAAGCTTCTTTATGTGACACCGTGTTTCTTTCTAGCTCAGAGCATACTGGACTCTTTGTCGCTACTTGCTTCTTTGAGGCCCCGCACCTCTTCAGACGAACATGCCTCACTAGCTTCTCCATCTGCATTGCACACCTTACGCCGTACACTACCTCTCACACCTTCGTCTGGTTGGCATGGAAATTTACCACCCGGACGAGCAACTGCTCTTCGAGACGATTCTACCATCAAGATACGGCCAGGAGCACCTGCTGCAGCTCCCACACCCGCGACCTCCGCTACCCCAGCTGCGCCGACTTATGGCACTTACCAGTATGCGGCATATACTCCAACTCAAACTTCACAACAGGGAGCAACGTCTGCTACGACGCCGTACATGATGCAGTACAAGCTCCCGGGTGCGTCTGGTACGACGTCATACTATACCAGTCATTATACGACACAGCAGATGTATGGCGCACAGGCGTACGGAACAGGAATGGGGACAACGGCGTATGGCGGAGGTTGGTACAACTCTTACACCCCACAAGCTAACAACACTCTTGCTGGTACATCCGGAGGAACAAGCAGTGGAACAGGCTCAGCGGGAAGAGGGACGCCTCAACCCAACCTGGCGCCATCGTATAGCTCTTTCTTCAGTGGCACGGGAAGTAATCTCACTGCGGCGACCACTACCAATGGTAGTGGAAGTGGGAGGGCGACGCCTCAGGCGCAAGGGCAACTCACACCAGCGGTCGCCAACACAGTCATGAAGCCTGGGCAGTGGGGAACACTTGGCGGGGTGTCTACTCCTACCGCGGCATATGCCGGCCAGACTTTGACGATTCCGTTGCCTGTGAGAGGACCTTCAATCACGCAAATGCGTACACACTGGCCTTCAGGTCAGCAAAATGCTTATCAGTCAAATGGACGGTCCACGCCTGCGGCAAAATAGAGATAAAAAGGTTACTGCTTATTCTTCCCATGATGTTTTCGCGCCTATAACGATACATTCTTCCATTCGTCTTCGCTTCTTTTGTGTCGTATCGCTGTAGGTAGCGTTCTCTTTTCCAGTATGTATCATGTTGGCTGGAGATTTTATGAAAGACATTGATACATCGCCGACGATCACCACCCCAATATACGTTACAGAAACTGTTTTCTGCTTCAGAAGCTTTGTTTTCATAACGCCTGCAGCTTACTTATAGATAACTCAAGGTTATGTCAAAACATGTACTGTAGTTGTATACAAATCAGCAATCCTTGTAGGCAGTGTTGATTCTCAATCCAATACGTAGAAAATGTGTTAGTTGTGTCCGTCTGAGCTCCGGTACGATTGACTGCGAGAACCATGACACCTGTAACCTTGATACCCTGATTTCGGGCTCTATAAAGTGGACGAAGGTACAGGTGCTGTTTTCTACTACACGCAGTAGATACGAATCAAATAGACTCCTGAATTGGCTAAAGACGTCCTGAACTGCCCTCCAAAATCTCATAGCCCGAAATCAACTTTGAATTCCAGTGATGAACGTAGCGAGCACTTGAGACCGACGTCCGTCACTCGACAAAATCACGATTCCATTTTCCGATGACACGAGATAGGATTCGAGCATAGTCCTACGTACTACGATGGCAATACATGTGGCATTTATGTATATTCCACTCTCACATGATAAAGGAGGATATTCGACATCGTCTAGGTTCACGCGCCCACAAAATCAAGAGACGAGAACTGACATCCCAACGTCGAGTTCGAATTCAGAATATCTTCGGACTCCAAACTCACTCTGACACGCAAAACCACCTCATCATCGCCTCAGGTGCCCCACCTTTGAAAGGTGTCTCCACCCTAGATAAGAGGAAAGTATTCCATCCCGCAAACTGACCATTAAGGACTGGTATAGAAAACGGCCGAATGGGTTGGAAGAGCGTGTTGAGAAGAAAAGGAAGCGTGGGAAGGTAGTCATGAAGACGCGTGTATTACTCAGCAACGTCAACCCTTGATTTCGATCGCTTTGACCTCCAGGCGCGTAGCACTTACGGCTATGAATCAGAATGCACCTGAGCAAGCACATCCTGTTAGACATTGCAAGCGTAATCACACGGTATGTCTCTGCGGACTCAGTGCTAATTGTGGTCGATCTTGTCTTCAAACACGTCTTGAGAACACGGCTGGTCTCTTTCAGTTGGTATGTGGCAAGCCTGATCTTGTTGTGCCTCTCGACTCATTTCCCCAGCAGTACGGAAGTCTGTGCTATGCTGAATTAAGGTAATTAGCCTCCCATAAGCTTGTCACTGCACGTATCGGTTCATCGAGCCCTACTAAAATCTCGCGTTGCAAAGCAACTATCACGACCTAGCCTCCGAGCTTAAATCAGGTGGATAATGCTTTGACAATCATCTTTCACCTGTGTACTAGCTACTCAATATTGCAAGAGATCATCTATCAGGACTCGAGGGGCGGATTGGCTGCTGCCCTTCCCGGTTCTCAAGATAGAATGTAGTGTCTGATCAAAGACTTCCGTCTTCACAACGGCGTGGCAGACGAATCATGATCAGTATCGACTGTGCGTCTATCAGTCTCTTAATTCAAAGTGTTGCCTCTCTTCGTCCAGTCACTATAATACTGGATTGGATTGGTATAAAGCCACCCTTCAGTCACTCTCTGCGGATGTTTCGTGGCCCCTTGTTTATCTGCCCAGAGGGCGTTTAAAGTTGTTCTGTTTCAAGAGAGATCCTGTTCAGTCGTTCTTCCTTTCACTCACCATTGATCTGGTGTCCTTTCGCTTTCGATCAAGGCTTGAAGTCCGTCTCTTCTGTCCACATCCACTCCTTCACTTTTAGGCTCGCCCTCTATCTTGCATTCACGCTTCAAACATGCTTTTTCCACCTGCTCTATCTTTAATATTGTCGCTTGCTCTGGCAGCTTCTGCGGTCCCCGCAAAGAAAGGCGGCGTTAACAGTAATGCCGCCTCTGCTGCTAGTGGAGCCGCTACAAGTGCAAGCTCCACAGCGACTACCGCGGGCGGGGATGAACAAGCTTCGACGACCCTTGATCCCAAGGTGATTGCCACAGGGTTTGCGAATAATGGCCAAGGTGTGTAAAGAAGAAACCCGTCCTACTAGCACCATCATCACTTATTGTTTCCTGTAGATGTTCAAGAAGCCGGCCAAGTTCCGTCGCTCACATCTACGAACAACTTTATTAACTTCTGCTTGACGCAGCCGAATTTGCCAATAACCAGTAAGTACAGTAGACTTGGACCTGAGTTTATGACCTTCTGAAAAAGTTTTACTTAGATGGCAAACAGATCCAAGGGGGATCATGCAACCCTGCTCCGATGGGTGTTCTTCCCAGTTCTAGCAATATGCCAAGCTCAAAATTTGTCTTTCCAACGAATGGCGCAGTCATCCAGACTGGGGCAAACTTTACGATTTCGATGGCAGTTAATAATCTTGAACTAGGTAAACTAAAAAAACTCTACCTCTCCGAGTCTGCCAGCTGATGGTTAGTACAGGGAACTTTGTTAATGCACAAGAGAATTACTTTGCTGCGCCCCAGCAAGTGGATTCGTCAGGAAATATTATTGGACATACTCATTTCACGATCGACTCGCTTCCTTCATTGGATAGTACGACGCCTACTGACCCAACAAAACCAGCCTATTTCAAGGTATGCGGATAACTCGTACCGAACTCCTAGAAAGAAGGACTCACGCTGGTGTCACTCTGAGTACAGGGTGTCAACACGGCCGCCGTCAATGGTGTGGTATCGGTGAACTTGGACAAGGGCCTTCCTGCAGGCTTCTATAGACTTGCGTCGATCAACGCGGCAGCCAACCACCAGCCAGTCTTAGTTCCCATCGCTCAGCATGGTTTCCTCGATGATGTAGTTTACGTGAGTCCAGAATATTGAAACAACTTATACGATCTGACTCTGACTTCGATCTAGTTCACTGTGTCAGATGACGGTGCGGCATCTGCTTCTAATGCTACTATTGCTTCCAGCGCCGCTCCTACCAATGCCGCTGCTTCGGAAACCGTTCCTGCATCTGTTTCTGATGCTACTATTGCTTCAAGTGCCGCTGCTTCGGAAACCGTTTCTGCATCTGCTTCTGATGCTACTATTGTTTCGAGCGCTGCTCCTACCAATGCCGCTGCTTCGGAAACCGTTCCTGCATCTGCTCCTGATGCTACTATTGCTCCGAGCGCCGCTCCTACCAATGCCGCTGCTTCGGAAACCGYTCCTGCATCTGCTCCTGATGCTACTATTGCTCCGAGCGCCGCTCCTACCAACGCCTCTACTGACAGTATAGCTGCTTCGGCGACTGCTACTGCTGGCAATACGGCCACCTCTGTTGCTGCTGGTTCTGTGAATGCGAAGACTGGTAAAGCCGAACTTGGAAAAAACGCGCGCAAGTAATTTTGGATCGGCTCAAGCTTCGTTTCTTCTCCGCCTAACTTATTGCTTTCGTTATTCTTGAGTCTATCACTTCCAGGCAGATTGATTTAGGGCAAGAATGTAATGTATTTAGAGGGTCGTCAAATATATAGATGGATAATGACGTTCGAGTCTGCGAACATCGAAGGTGTGACGACCGTTGAAGGTGGGAAGAACTGACTGGATGACTGTGGATGGCGTCAGCCTTGATCAAACAAATCTTTTTATACTAGTTTAGACGGTCATGGAGACAGACTCAGATCCTGATATTTCAATCTTTGACGAGGGAGAGACCGATCTACTTCGCAACAAAGCCAAAGGAAAAGAGAGAGCCACAGAACATTGCACACTGCTTCTAATCAAGAGCAACGACCTTTCCCGAAGCCTCGTCACTATACCAAGATCAACCGGCGAAACAAATACACCAAAATTTTCAACACTTCAACAGTCAGATCGCTTTCGGAACATCACTTCCGCGGTCATATTTGGAGTCACGATTATCCCAAACCATTGTTGCTTCGGCATTCCTCCGTCATTCTCGAGCTTAACGTCATAAGTCATCAGGATGTGCCCGACAAGGGCTTTCAGTTCGTTCACAGCAAAGAACCTTCCAGGGCTACCTCGAAAGTTGCATTAGTACACGCAGAAAGAAAATAGCAAAAAGGAAAAGTCACCAAGCATGACGTCCTTGTCCAAAGGCCATAAAACCCGGGGCTGGTGTCACCATCTGATGCTTGGAACCTCCTTCCTGGTTCTCCGTACCAAAAAATCTGAGAGGGTCGAAGTCCCACGGATTCTCGTACAGTGCCTGTACACGGATATACACCAATGCATTCAATTTCAAACAGATCTGGTCAAAAGTAAAGACTCGTACCTCGTCATGGTGAACAGGAAATGAATGACCTGTGACAATCGTTCCAGCTGGGACAGTAGTTCCATCCGAAAACGTGAAATCTTTGAGTAACAAGCGACTCATGGCCGCTTGAACAATACATAAATATATGAATAGGTGACGCAGAAGGGTATTAAATACGCACGTCCACCACTACCGGAAAATCGTTCACATTCTTTGAGAAAACTGTCCATCTTATGCATTTGGCTCATGGCATCTTTGGTCCAACCAAACTCTGCAGTTGTGGACGAGACTTCTTCACGTAACGACTGTGCGAAGGAGGGATTGGCGGCAAGGTGCAAGAGAGCATTTGTGAAAGCCTGAATTTGCAGTTTTGGTAAGTCAGGAAGAAAGGGAAAGCGAATAGAATCATACCATGCTCTGAAGAGTTTTATATCATTAATCACTAGTCATGGAAAGATGGCAACAACAGAACGTACTGTAGTGTGGATAGAAGCAAATTCGATGAAAAGCACCCTAGAGATCAGATCAGGAATTGTGTGCCGTGCTTCTTTACCAGTGGCCGCACTCAAACACCAAGTCAACAAGTCATTCTAGGGCGCGCTACTTTTGAGATATTTTTTCGCGGTTATGAGCTGTAATCCACGTACGGGTCTATCCGAATCTCCACCTCCTTCAGCTTCTTGCGCGAGGCGTTCTTCAATCAAAGGTTTGAGATACTTAGTAGCAAATTTCCGGTTGGCTCGTGGCTTTGGTAGCAAGCGTCCAACAAGGCTTCATTATTTGAGGTACAGAATATGAGCATACGCAAGCAATGAGCTCAACGAGCACTCACGGTCTCAAAAACGCCGGTGCAAGAAGGATGATCTGAGCCGAAATTGCAACATCAACAGTGAAATCGACTGTGAAATTCTGACAAAAAAATCTTAGTTGGCAACGATTGCTTCTTATCTGAACGGAATCAAAGACTCACGATCCACTTAGAATCACGACCTATAGAAGAACTACATTCAACAACATTGACCATGGTTGAGAAAGAGAGCTCACAGAGAGGTACTCCAACGAAAAAGCGGTTGACCGCTCTAGATACAATATGAAGGCTCGTCTTATAGGCAGGAACCTTGACCCATTCTGTTGGTGAAGATTATTATTCCAGCGAAGGACAGGTTGGATCATCCTCTCTTACCATTTGTAGCTGGAATGCTGTCTGCAAAAGCAGCTACAATCTCCTCCATTATATCCGCGAATCGATCCCCGATGGCACGCGTAAGCGGTGCGCGTACTACACCGAGATGATATGGGTCTTCACGTATAGATTTGCCTATGTTGTAATCCAATTGCATGATCTAGAAAGCGCGCTCCTCGTCAAAAAGCCAGAGTACCTGAGGAGAGATAGCCGTACCTCGTCACCGGCTGGTATCATGACAGTATCTGGTGCCTTCCGCATATCCTCAACCGCCTGAGGACCTGACGTGATTATTTCCCAGTGGTTCAAGGATGGAATCTTGAATGGGCGTCCTTGGTACTAAAGCCCAAAGAGCGATATGAACTTGGCCGGGAATGCTGCTGGACAAACACAACGCAGTACCTTTTTGTAGCCCTCTTGGAGCATTTCTTGCCCGTGTGTGAAGCATCTAAACACTCCGATATACGAAGAAAGGAATCCTGCAGGCCCAACGGTCGGTATAGCGTCCAACTAGATGAAATGGAGCACTTGAAGTAACTGATATTCAGCTGGAGAACATGAACTTGCCTTAGCCTTATGAGCTCGCCATTTCTTGTATCTGGGAGCCAGGAGTATGGCAACGGAAGTTAGGAGAAGAATAGCAGGAGTCGAGGGAAACATGGTCGGAGGGATTGGCTTGAGATCGAGACCGAGTTGGTTAAATAACTGACAGGCGTAATGAGACCTGAGTTTCGCTCTTCCTGTCCATTTTTGACTAGATTTCTTCAACGGATTCATTTTCATTACTCAATAGTGGCGGCATAAAGTAAACTCGACATTTGATAATGCTTCAAGGATTCCTTGTCGCTTGCACAACTCCATTATGGCCAGAATCACGTACATACCTGACGTTGCCTCAGAAGAGCGAGTCAACCAGCGAGTTCTGAGCGAGTTCTGATATGGCATCCGAGGGACCCAGGGTATCCATGGTGTGTATTGGACGCGTCGTTCCGCAATGGTATTCCTCCAGGTAAACAACCCAGGTCACCCAAACAACTCCACCGTGAAATCCTTAGACTTCAGTCAAGAAACCCTGCATGCACGCTTATTCGGAGGCGAAATACGTCCAGAACTGAGCGACAGCTGCATAAATAGGTGGTACCAGGTAGATAGAAAATCGCCCCTTTTAACTTTCTCGTCACGCTTCTTCATCGGCCAAATCCTGCCAAACCCAGAGAAGACGATACAAGACAGCACGAATGAAGAGAAAGGGTGGAGGATTGCGTTTGGCTACTACTTACTCGGACCCTCGCGGCTGCCGAGAAGGAAAAACAAAGCTTCTATAGAGGGATGGCGACTACGACGTACGACGTATTTGATGCGCGGAGAATTCATTACTCCTACTCATCTGAACACAAGTAATGTTCGAACGCGAACAGCATTATAATTAGTCTTCAAAACGTCAATTAGTGAAAGAAGATGTGGGTCGATTTCCTATATCAACTAATTTCCCAGCCATCGTAGCTACTTACCACCCCCAATACTATAGCTATGGCAGACCACCATGTTTTGGACAAGAAATGGCAAGACTAGGTATGAATACTTCTTCCATTGAACATGACCGAATTCATGACCACCACGTCTGCAGTGTCTCCTGATAGGATCACAGATCCCCATGCTCCTACGGAAGTAGACCTTCGCAAGCCTGAAGACGTCGCGAAACACACTTGAACAGTACATCTACAGACATCTACTAAAGGATCTTTGAACAGGCTGCTATGTAGGCCTCGGTACCATCCCAAACATGTTGAGTATATTACAGTGGAGGGCAATTATACTCGTTCATGGGGAGCTCTGCAAGAAGATGACGGCGGTAGCCTGCAGAGTGCGGCGAATAATCAGATGGCCCAAGGGAGGTAGTTGAAAAGGTCAACAATTTGCTACACCGCACAATAGGTAGTTATCATGTAATGCTCACCTTGTTCTGAATCTTCAGGTTACTCGCGCCCTCTGAGTCTACTGCGATCCATCTAACTATAAGACGGCATTTGAGTCCTCCCAGATCTTTCAACATCCACGATGGATCGAGTGCGTCCTACGTAATTTCCTCTGGCCCTTCGAGTTCATATTAGAATGGTTTGATCAAAATCCATTGGGTCAGATGGGTGCGGTCAGTATGAGAGCAGCTGTTGGAAAACGCGATACTTGAAATGACTGGTTAGTTGCATTTTTTGGCTTGAGTCATTTGCGATGGGTCTGCAGGTAACCCTTGAGACGTTCGGCGTTCTGGAGGCCATCTCTGGTCGGCAGCCTACTGGAGAACCTAAGCCTAAGTAATCTTCAAAATGCTGTCGAGATGGCTAGGAATGACAGGCAGTGCGTCTTGACAATAGTATACATGTCGATGTCTCGCTGACTATGCGAAATCCACATTCCGTCATCTCGTGAATTGATATTCGGCCCATTCGGTCACGAAACGTTACGGATGAGTGCATCGAGAACAGAATACGAGTCTCTGTAGTAAAAAATTGGCCGCAATCTTTGTGACAAGACAAGCGGCGCGCGAGGTGAGACGCCTAATCTCTGGCTTCATACTCGAGTCTTTCATGTACATCACAGGAAGTAACCAGGCCAATTTGGAATCGCACTGAAACTGAAAGAAGGCCACTTCAATGATCTCTTGTTGAGCTCGCGCCTCCGCCCGCCCAGCGAACGGTATCTCGCACTACTAGAGCTGATGCGATGAACTCTGCGGCCGATTTAATGATGGAGTTTCCTACTCAGCTGATTGATGCCTCGCCTCCAAGTCTTTGCGTATGTCACTCAGAGCTCAAAAGTGAAGGCTTCCTGTGTCCTCGTTTAGCAGAAATTTGCGATATCCGCGACATACTACGCGGATTATAATAATTGTCAGCCTATCACCGTCTTTTTCTTATTAAACCTTTATATTGCAACGTACATTTGTCCTTGGTTGAAGATGTTACCGAATTTCCGTAACTGCGACGAATCGGCAGTACGACCTTGGAAAATCTGCTTAATTCTTCTGCTAATAAAACATGCCAACATGCTGCGCGCGCTCTCGAGCTTTGCCGAACACTCCATAAACTGCTGCAGAGGGGATGAGCATTTGGCAGAGACCCGAAGACTACGTATGTTCGTTGGGACATAGAGTGAGAAAGTGACATCTTGAGAACATCCTCATGGATAGCAGTATTCCTCAATACTGGTCAATGAGTTAGACAACCGTCATAAGCACAGGATTAAAAAGCTAAAACGATACATAGGAATGAAAATGAGCAAGTCGGATAGTTTTGTGTTTCATGCCTTGAACTGCCTCTGCTTCTCCTTCTCCCACCGAGCCATCATCAATTGCATTCCTTCTGACCGTGACCTGATTGCCATCGCAGGAGTGAGCCTATGCATTTGTGCGGCTTGTAGTTGCGCACTCAATGCAGAGTCGTTTCGAATGACCTGTCAAATGAGTTGAACGAAAGGAAGGTGGTGTACAGGTGAAAACGTGTGAGCACATACCGATCCGATCGACAGGAAGAAAGAGAAGGACGCAGCGCTGTTAAGCATGTACTTTGACAGAGTTGACAGAACTCCGTTAGGCCCCGGACCATACCTACAGAGAGACGGTAAGTACTTTTTAGAGTTCCGCAGGATATGACGGTGCAGGGGGCATACCTAATAATTGACCATGAACCAAAGATGAATCCTATGGTTAGCCCGACACCTCCGCCCATTAGCGCACCCATTCTGCCAGAAGAGAGCAGAGATTTAATGAAGTCATAGATTTAAGCGTGAAAGTACCGCGTACTTGACTAGACTCTTGTTACCATTAATTTACAAATGAAAAGAGAAATGACATACGCTTCTCGAGAATAGGTCGGTCCTGAGGAGCCTGCATTATTCTATACTAGAATGAAGCAAGATTTTATTTGGAGTCGAGGTGGATCTGGAGGAAAGAGAAAAAGTGACCCACGCTGGGGCCCGGATGTATTATGAAATAACTTGACGCGGCAAGGTTGAAGGCCGAGCAATGAACTGAACTACGACAACGACGACTGCTGACAGTGCGAACAATTAATATTTAATGACTGGCCTTCCCGTATTTCCTGATGCACAACAGGCTCAGATAAGTTAGTTTTGTCTACGAAGCCCTCGATTTGCTTGAATGTAACCTATGCGTAGTTCGTGCCCACCAACGGGACTTGTATCATGTCTCTTCGTTGCGAGAGCAAGCAGAGAACGTTTTTCGGGCGTGGCTAGGTTAGCATTCATAGCTCAATATTGAACAAATGCTCACTTCAGCTCTAGGAATGCGTAGATTGACGAGGTGGGACAAGGAAATTGACCTGCTTGCCAAACTGGTGTATTATGGTCTTACGACCGGTCGGGGTGAGGCAGCACTTTTCTAATTCTAATCCAATACCCATGGCCGCATCACAGCGACTCAAACCCTGGGAGAGGAATATACCGACATTTGGCAGTACTCAATTTCCACAAGACTTGCACCTCCATCGCCATGGGTGCGCGCGGCATTGGTTCTCCTTCCGACTTTACCTTCTTATCTTTTAGCGCGATTCATCAATTTGGCGTCGCTCAATGTCCATTCTCCAAGGCTTGCCATGTTACTGAAGAATTTACCAAGTATTTTCGAAGTAGCGACGGAGATCAACCTCGCAGTGTTTTACATTCGAGGAGGATATTATGATTACATGAAACGGTTACTTGGTATTCGATATGTAGGTGTGCAGGCTTTTTCAATTGATCACGATTTTCTCATCAATAACACGGACTAGCTCTCATCTTTGCCCGAGAATCCTCACACTCGACCGCCCTCTTACTCGTTGCTCGGCGTGCTGCTCGCAGTCAGATTGCTGTATCGGCTGATAACCTTCATCCGGGATTACCGTTCTTCTCGTAGTACCCCGGAGAAAGGCAAGCAACCATCAAGACGTCAAGCTTCTGAGGAAGCTGAAACTTTCTTGGATGACCGATCGGTGTCTTATCTACTTGACTCTGTCGACCCTGAAAACGAACCCGTAAAGCCCGCAGAAGAGGATGAACGAACAATGCTTGATATTGCCTCTATTCCTGAACCTATCCGGGCATCTAGAAACTGTACATTGTGTCTTGAAGAGAGGACTGACAGTTGTTCGACTGAGTGCGGACATTTATTTTGCTGGAAGTGCATCGTTGGATGGGGCAGAGAAAAGGTAGGTTCACGAATATCTCGACTTCAATTTTGATGCTAACACTCGTGAAAACAGGCGGAATGTCCTCTATGTCGACAAACCTTGACCCTCACACGCCTGCTGCCAATTTATAACTTATGAGCCGTATCCTGGGAACACTAATGTATACATAGATTACACTCGAGGAAGGAACTCGGACGTTTGAAAACAATTGACAAGGTGTTTATACTACTTGCTGTATAAGAGTAATATTATCGCCTTTCAGGAGGATGCGGCCTAGAAAAATCATCAATATACTGAGTATGAGGGGCAGAAATTTGAGCATGCCTAGCTCTCTCCGTGGTTTTGCATCCTTCACGAATACCTCAGCAGCTTCATCCATCACGATGTTCATGAACTCATCGAATCCCTGTAAAGAAAAAATGGTGAACAATCTGCCATCTTGTAGAATATGAGAAAATTTCAAAGTAAAAAGTTCTCTGGGCGAAACTTTCGCGGACGAGAAGGCATGCAGTTGCAGTCGCCCTTGCAACGGGGGTGTTCAACGCATGCGATATAATAGAATGTAATGGACGCACAATGATTCGACCTTCAATCCTCATCTCAATGTTGTCGTAGAGCCAGATTACGACTTTTGTTCTCTACATCAATCAATGAAAATTAACACAAGTTTTTCGTAGATTGAAGCTCGGCTTGCCTGCTGAAGATTTTTGAAGATGACATTCTGCACGAAAAGAGAATGAGCAATCAGGAAGTTTGAGAAAAATTGGACGTGTCATACGATGGGCTGGACCATCACACGCTGCTGGCGGCCTGACATGATGGGCGATGGTTAAAGAGCAGCTCAGACAGCAGAAAGCAAGTTCAAGTTGAAGTGGAGACTTAGAGGCTGAAGATAATTTGGCACGTGGTCACCTTCAGTCTCTCGACCAATTTTGAAGTTGGACGCGTCGCAAACCCTTACCATCATGGAGGTCTGTTTTAAATTTGCAATTCTTGGACTACTTAACTCATAATTTATCTAGCTATTTGCTCCTTCCAATTCCTCGACGGCGGCAGCCGTTACGTTCATCACATTTGTACAGGATCTCAAGAAGAAAACGAAGACATGGGGTCCTATGATCGAGTTATGCGCCAACGGCGAGAAGACATTAGAAAGATTCAGATACCAGTTTCCAGACGATTGGCTGTACAGCGACCAGCTAAGGGGAGAATGGAGTGCTTATAACGAAATTTTGAAACGGAAGAATGATTCGATTCAGGAGCAGCTCGGTGAGCTTCACATCTGCTTCAACGCTATGACTTTTTGATAGTAATACCTTCTTAGCTGGTCTGCAACTCAAGATTGTGGCTGAAGACAAGATTGTAGAGAACAAGATTAATGATATTCTTCTGGAATGGGAGCAAACTCGTCCCGTTCAAGGCAACATCCGCGCCGACACAGCAATGAATACCATCAACGTCTTCGAGGGCAAACTGAATCGCGTCCAGGAGGAATATGATCTTGTTTGTCGTGCGAAGGAAGCTTTGGACCTGGAACTGACGAGACACACGCGCCTTGAGCCGGTGTTCGAGGAGTTGCGCGATCTCAAGGCCGTTTGGACTGCGCTGTCGGGAATCTGGAATCAAATTAGCGAGCTGAGGGAGATGTCGTGGGCTACTGTACAACCAAGGAAGCTCAGGCAGCATATCGACGGCTTGCTGAGCTCGACCAAAGAGATGCCAACTAGGATGCGGCAATACGCTGCTTTTGAATATGTGCAGGATACGCTACGCGGATTGCTGAAGTCTAACTCGATTGTTTCGGACTTAAAGTCGGAAGCGTTGAAGGATAGACATTGGAAGCAGCTATTCAAGGTCTTGAGACTGCCTGCCCAGATTAGTTTGACCTTGTGAGTGGTACACCCTTCATTCCCAACTCCTTCTAACGTGCCGCTGTAGGATGACTCTTGGTCACGTCTACGACTTGGATCTGAAGAAGAACGAGACGATCATCAAAGAAGTTATTTTTCAAGCGCAGGGAGAGGTACGCGTCTGTTTCTAAAGTGTTGAATATTACTCACGTCTCTTTAGATGGCACTAGAAGAATATATCAAACAGGTTAAGGAGGTTTGGACGAATTACACTCTTGATCTGGTCAACTACCAGAACAAGTGTCGACTCATTAGGTGAGGTTGCTCGCATGTCCCTTTCCTACTGAGGCTGATTCAGAGCATTGCAGAGGGTGGGACGATCTCCTCAACAAGTGCAGCGAAAACTTGAATTCCTTAACGGCTATGAAGCTGTCACCGCATTATAAAGGTAATTCTCTCGTAGTGGCATATGAGACCCGGGGCTGATATATCCTACCTTCAGTTTTCGAAGAAGAGGTTAGCCTCCGTTAAAAAATTCTTTCATTCGATGATTGACTTTTTCATTCAGGCAGGCTCATGGGAGGAAAAACTGAACAGGATCCACGTTCTTTTCGGTACGTCCCTCTTTTTGGTTTGGTTCAATAATGAAGATGCTACTTACCGATCAATCTAGATGTTTGGCTCGACGTTCAGCGCCAATGGGTCTATTTAGAAGGTATCTTCTCAGGTAGTGCTGACATCAAGCACTTGCTACCGGTCGAGAGCGCCCGTTTCCAGAACATCAATGCCGAGTTCCTCACTGTCATGAAGAAAGTGTACAAGTCACCTTTCGTCATCGATGTGATGAATATCCAGGGGATCCAAAAGAGTCTCGAGCGTCTCGCTGACCTTCTCAACAAGATTAAGAAAGCCCTCGGAGAGTATCTGGAGCGAGAGCGTTCTTCATTCCCTCGATTTTACTTCGTTGGTGATGACGACTTGCTGGAGATTATCGGCAACAGCAAAGACATCCTACGCATCATGAAACACCTGAAGAAGATGTTTGCTGGCATCTCGACCATCATACTTGACGAGGAGTTGACGCAGATCCAGGGTATGGCCTCGAGGGAAGGAGAGGAGGTCCGATTCACGGAACCTATTCTTCTGAAGGACTTCCCCAAGATCAACGACTGGTTGACCAAGATCGAGTCCTCGATGCGACTTTCGCTGGCTACGCTGCTTTCCGAAGCAGTTACTGAGCTGCAGTCCTTCTATGGGACCGGTACGAAACTTCCAATGGAACAATTTCTGGAATGGATGGAGAAATATCCAGCTCAATTAGTCACACTGGCTGTCCAAGTCGCATGGACAGCATCCGTCGAATCTTCTCTCGAATCCGGTCAGCCTCCTGAGCAGCCGTTGGAGACTGTTCATCAGGCGTTAGACCTTCTCGCAGATATTGTCTTGCAGGAATTGAATGCAGTCACACGTCGCAAATGCGAGCATCTCATTACCGAGCTAGTACATCAACGTGATGTTACCCGCACTCTTGTTCAACAACATGTTGTCGACAAAACTAGTTTCACTTGGTTGTATCAGATGCGATTCTACCTTGACAAGAGTATCGACAACCCTTTGGATAGGCTGGCAATCAGGGTTGCTGACGCAACTTTCCCCTATGGATGGGAGTACCTCGGTGTGCTCGACAGACTTGTACAGACACCGTTAACGGATCGTGTCTATCTGACACTTACCCAGGCTTTGGACACGCAGCTTGGTGGTGCACCCTTTGGACCCGCCGGGACTGGTAAGTTTTTTTTGGCACACCAAGTATTTGCATCTCTCTCATACATGTTTCAGGGAAAACTGAATCTGTCAAGGCACTTGGTGTTCAGCTGGGCCGATTCGTATTGGTATTCTGTTGTGACGAGAACTTTGACTTCAAAGCCATGGGTCGTATATTTGTCGGACTGTGTCAAGTCGGCGCTTGGGGTTGTTTCGATGAGTTCAATCGACTCGAGGAGCGCATTCTCAGTTCCGTGTCTCAGCAGGTGCAGACCATTCAGCAAGGTCTTGCATCTTTAGTCAAGAATCCGAACACCGAGATTGAGCTGGTTGGGAAGAGCTTGAAGATCAACAAGAACATGGGTGTGTTTTGCTTATGTTTCATGTTATCCAAATGAAGGCTAATCCAATCCGTCTGCCTAGGAATTTTCATTACCACTAATCCAAACTATGCTGGTCGTTCTCAGCTACCTCCTAATTTGACCAAACTCTTCAGACCGTAAGTTATGTGCAAATCTGTTTTAATTGCGTCTTTTAACTCTTTTGTTCTTAGCATGGCCATGACTCGACCAGATCGCGAGCTCATTGCGCAGGTTATGCTATTCTCGCAAGGTTTCCGTACTGCGGAATCTTTAGCGTCGAAGATCGTACCGTTCTTTAATCTTTGTGACGAACAACTTTCCCCACAGCCTCACTACGATTTCGGTCTTCGAGCTCTCAAAGCAGTTTTGGCTAGTGCGGGTATCTTGAAACGTGAACGTTTATTGAATGCCAAGAACGAAGGCGAGGACGCGGTTGGCCTTTCCGATTCCATCTCCGAGCAAATCATCCTCATTCAAAGTGTGACGGAAACTATTGTACCGAAATTAGTTGCCGACGATGTGCCTTTGCTCACCAAGTAAGTTATTACTTAGAATGCTTTCGTTGTTTTCTAAGCATTTTATTAGCCTCTTAGCCGATGTATTTCCTGGTGTTGATTATATGCCTGTTGACTTGGATCGGCTGCGTGAAGAAATCTTCAAAGTATGCAAGGAGCGTCGATTGGTGGAGGGTGAACGATGGATTGCAAAGATCCTACAGCTGTATCAAATCCAAAAGATTCAGCACGGTTTAATGATGGTTGGGCCCTCTGGCAGCGGTAAAACCAATGCCTGGCAAGTTCTTCTGGCAGCCCTGGAGCGTCTAGATGGTGTAGAAGGTGTATCTTATGTGATTGATCCCAAAGCCATGCACAAGGACGCTTTGTATGGTACTTTGGACTCTACCACCAGAGAGTGGAATGATGGTCTCTTCACCCACATTCTCCGAAAAATCGTCGACGATGTTCGAGGAGAGAGTGGTAAACGGCACTGGATCATTTTTGATGGTGACGTAGACCCAGAGTGGGTAGAGAACTTGAACAGGTTTGTGTTTTGCTTGTATGCCAGTACATCATTCTAACCAGGATTGTAGTGTTCTTGACGACAACAAACTTCTAACTCTACCGAATGGCGAGCGACTCAACCTTCCTCCGAACGTTCGTATCATGTTTGAGGTGGAGCATTTGAAGTATGCAACTCTCGCTACTGTCAGTCGATGCGGCATGATCTGGTTCAGTGAAGATGTCGTGGAGCCTTCTATGGTCTATCAAAATTACCTGGCAACACTTTCATCAGTCCCACTCGATGCAGATGAGGAAGATTCGGGTGATTCTCTTGCTCGAAGAAACAACGAGACCTTGCCTTCTGAAGCGGCGGCGTCTGCTGCCCTTGAAACACAGAAGCAGGTAGCCTCAATTTTGGAACGTTACTTCTCAGATGGCGACCTTGTTGGTTCGGCTTTGACCTTCGCTGAAACAATTGAACATATCATGGACTTCACCGCCACCAGAGCCCTCAGTACTTTATTCTCCCTCCTCAACAAAACCGTTCGCAATATAATTGAATACAACTTCCAACACCCAGACTTCCCCCTTCCCCCTGAGAAGGTGGAGCAGTATGTCACCAAGCGTCTACTTGTCAGTATCATCTGGGCCTTTTCTGGCGATGCAAAGTTAGATTTGCGTGCGGAGATGGGCGATTTTTTGCGCGGTCAAACGGGTATCGACTTGCCTCCACTCCTGCCAGGCAGTTCATTGCTCGACTACGACGTGCAGGTCGCTACCGGAGACTGGTCAGCCTGGCAGTCAAGAGTGCCTACTATCGAAATCGAAGCCCACGCAGTCACAGCTTCAGACGTGGTTGTGCCCACGATGGACACTGTTCGCCACGAAGAAGTTCTGTATTCTTGGCTTTCAGAACACAAGCCTCTCATGTTGTGTGGTCCTCCCGGTTCTGGAAAGACAATGACTCTATTCAGTGCTCTCCGAAAGCTTCCTGACATGGAGGTCGTTGGCCTGAACTTCTCGAGCGCCACCACACCGGAATTAATACTCAAGACATTCGAGCAGTACTGCGAGTACCGTAAGACTCCTAACGGTGTTGTCTTAGCTCCCATTCAAATCGGCCGATGGCTTGTTGTGTTTTGCGACGAGATCAATCTACCAGCTGCAGACAAGTATGGTACTCAGCGCGTCATTTCATTTATTAGGCAATTGGTAGAATCAGGGGGATACTGGCGCGCAAGCGATATGGGCTGGGTCAAGCTGGAACGTATCCAATTTGTCGGCGCATGCAATCCTCCCACTGATCCGGGTCGTGTACCGTTGAGCCACCGTTTCCTGCGTCACGCACCCTTGGTCATGGTTGATTATCCCGGAGAAGTTTCCTTGAAGCAGATTTATGGGACTTATAACCGCGCTGCACTCAAAGTTGTACCCAATCTTCGAACATACGCTGAGCCGTTGACGGACGCGATGGTTTCATTCTATCTCGCCTCACAGAAGCGTTTCACCACAGATATTCAAGCTCATTACGTTTACAGTCCTCGTGAGCTCACACGTTGGGTCAGAGGTATTTACGAGGCCATTCGTCCCCTTGAGATACTGTCCGTCGAAGGACTCGTTCGTGTTTGGGCACACGAAGCCCTTCGTCTGTTCCAGGACCGTTTAGTCACTGAAGAGGAGCGGATCTGGACTGATGAAAATATTGATGCTGCTGCCATGGAACATTTCCCGACTATTAATCGAGATGAAGCGCTCCATCGACCGATTCTGTTCTCTAACTGGACCTCAAAGGATTATATTCCAGTAGATCGGGAAGCCCTGCGTGAATACACCAAAGCTCGTTTAAGGGTGTTCTACGAGGAAGAGTTGGACGTCCCTCTCGTTCTTTTCAATGATGTCCTGGATCATGTTCTACGAATTGATCGTGTATTCCGACAAGTGCAAGGACATCTGCTGCTTATTGGTGTCAGTGGTAGTGGCAAGGTGAGTCCTTATTGTCTTATTATGTACAAGGACTCTAATCCAATATACTTCCCAGACCACCTTGTCTCGTTTTGTAGCTTGGATGAATGGCTTGAGCATTTTCCAAATCAAAGTCTCCAATAAGTATACTGGTGATGACTTTGATGAGGACTTACGAACCGTCCTTCGACGAGCTGGGTGCAAAGGCGAGAAGATCTGTTTCATCATGGACGAGTCAAACGTCCTTGATTCTGGTTTCTTGGAAAGAATGAACACCCTACTAGCTAATGCTGAAGTCCCCGGTCTCTTCGAAGGTGATGAGCACGCTGCTCTGATGACTGCATGTAAGGAAGGATCGCAACGAGATGGTCTCATGCTCGACTCACACGAAGAGCTGTATCGATGGTTCACGCAACAAGTCGCTAGAAATCTCCATGTAGTGTTCACCATGAATCCGCCTGCAAACGGCTTAGCTTCCAGGGCAGCCACTTCTCCTGCCCTTTTCAATCGTTGTGTACTGGACTGGTTCGGTGACTGGTCAGATCAAGCATTCTACCAAGTCGGAATGGAATTCACGCATTCACTGGACCTGGATCTACCATCTTACAATCCTCCTGCCAACTTCCCCATCGCTTATCGCGAGCTTTCCATGCCGCCTGTGCACAGAACCGCCGTCGTCAATGCACTGGTTTACGTTCATTCCTCGCTTCATCAAATCAATCAGCGTTTGAGTCGCCGACAAGGGCGCTATAACTATGTCACGCCTCGCCATTATTTAGACTTGTAAGGAATTTTATTCATTCTCTTTTGCGAAGATTATGCTCACCTGTCTGCTAGCATTAACCACTATGTTCGGCTGTATGCTGAAAAGCGCGACGAACTCGAAGAGCAACAACGCCATCTGCATGTTGGCCTTGACAAGCTGCGGGATACTGTGACGCAGGTTGAAGAGTTGAGGAAGAGTCTTGCTGTTAAGCGTTCTCAGTTAGAAGCGAAGGATGTAGAGGCCAACGAAAAACTCAAGCGCATGGTTGCCGACCAGCAGGAGGCTGAGCAGAAGAAGGCGGCATCTATAGAGATCCAAGCCGCCCTAGTCGAGCAGGATAAGCATATTCAGCAGCGTCGAGCAATTGCAACTGCTGATCTTGCCGATGCCGAGCCTGCTGTCTTGGAAGCTCAGGCCGCTGTCAGCAACATCAAGAGACAGCATTTACAGGAAGTGCGTACTATGGCCAACCCACCTGAGGCTGTCAAGCTGGCAATGGAATCGGTCTGCACAATTCTTGGTCATAAGATCGACAGCTGGCGTACAGTGCAGGGTATCATTCGCCGAGACGATTTCATCCAGCGTATCGTTGGCTTTGACACGACAACTCAGATGACAAAGCAACTTCGTGACCTCATGAAGAAAGAGTTCCTGAGCCGACCTTCATACAATTTCGAGACCGTACAGCGTGCTAGTAAAGCTTGTGGTCCCCTAGTCAAATGGGCCCTGGCTCAGGTGCGCTTTTCAGAAATTCTGGACAAAGTCGAGCCCCTGCGTAACGAGGTTCAATCTCTCGAAAATCAAGCGGAGACTACGAAGAAACAGGCCGCTGCCATCATAGATATGATTGCAGAGTTGGAGTCAAAGATAGAGAAGTACAAGGAGGAGTATGCGCTTCTTATCAGCGAAACACAAGCAATCAAGTCTGAAATGGAGCGCGTCCAGAGCAAAGTGGATCGTAGCATGAAATTATTGGAGAGTCTTTCCTCGGAAAGAGGCCGATGGGAAGCTGGTAGCCGCACCTTCGACGATGAGATGTCCACTATTGTGGGCGATGTTCTCGTGTCAGCAGCATTTTTGGCCTATGGTGGATTCTTTGACCAACACTACAGAGAAGTCATGTGGCAAGACTGGTCGAACCATCTCGCTGAGGCTAACATCAAGTTCAAACAGGAGCTCTCGCTGGTAGAGTACCTATCAACTGCTGACGACCGACTAAGTTGGCAATCCAAATCTTTACCCTCCGATAATCTTACGACCGAAAACGCGATCATGCTCAAGCGATTCAACCGTTATCCTCTTATCATTGATCCTACAGGTCAGGCCACTACCTTCCTGATGAACGAATATAAAGAGCGAAAAATCACGGTCACAAGTTTCCTGGATGAAGCTTTCCTCAAGGTTTTAGAAAGCGCACTCCGCTTCGGTAACCCACTGCTCATTCAAGACGTCGAACGTCTTGATCCGATTCTGAATGCTGTCCTGAACAAGGAAATTCGTCGAACTGGTGGTCGAGTTCTCATTCGCTTGGGTAGCCAAGACATCGACTTCTCCCCTTCCTTTACTATGTTCCTGTCAACTCGCGACCCCTCAGTAGAGTTCTCTCCTGATATCTGCAGTCGAGTAACCTTCGTCAACTTCACTATGACTCGCAGTAGTTTGCAGAGCCAGTCGTTAGATCAGGTACTCAAAGTGGAGCGTCCTGATACTGAACGAAAACGTACAGACCTGATGAAGATACAAGGCGAATTCAGGCTTCGTCTCAGAACTCTTGAGAAGCTGCTCCTTCAAGCGCTCAACGAATCCTCTGGCAACATTCTTGATGACGATAAAGTGATTGATACTCTTGAAACCTTGAAGCGAGAAGCTGCAGAGATTACGCACAAGGTGGAAGAAACTGATGTTGTCATGAAAGAAGTCGAGCAGGTAACAGCTGAATATCTTCCTTTGGCACAGGCGTGCAGCGCCGTCTTCTTTGTTTTGGAACAGATGAACTTGGTCAACCACTTCTACCAATTCTCACTACAGTTCTTCCTCGACATCTTCGATTACGTTCTCCATCATAATCCAAATCTTAAGGACGTTTCCGACTACAGTCGGCGCCGGGATATCTTGCTCAATGACCTTTTCCTCGTGGTTTACAAGCGAACCTCGCGTGCACTGTTGTATCGCGATCATGTCATGCTTGCCGTTCTTCTAGCCCAGGTGAAGCTGCGAGGTGTGGAGGAGATTACTGATGAGTTGGAGTTTTTACTTGAAGGTGGTGACAACATGCCTGCTACATCTGCAGCGGCTCCCGGGCAGCAGAACTCGATTCTGGCTCCCGAGCAAGCTCAGCGTCTCGAAGTCTATGCTAAGAACTCGATCTTTAAGCCCGTATCGGAGCATCTTGTGAAGCACGAAGACGAATGGAGATCATTCTTAGAATCCAACGCACCAGAACAATTGGTGCCCAAACCATGGGAGCCTAGTACCCGTAAGTGTTGAACCTCTTTGTATTATTTTGCCTGTGTTGATTTTGATAATTCTTAGCTGCCGTGGAAGCGATTCGCGCTATGTTGATCATCAAATGTCTACGACCGGATCGCTTGCTGCAGGCGACTACTCAGTTTGTGGGTACTGTTTTCGAGACCGACATGTCTGCTCAATCGGCCTACGACCTCGGAGCGATGGTGTCAGATGAAGTTCCCGCGGCTACGCCTCTGGCGTTGATATCTGTCACTGGATACGATGCAAGCTATCGTGTAGAGAACCTGATTAAAAACACTGGCGCGCGCTCGTCTTCCGTGGCCATGGGATCACAAGAAGGTTTCACTTTGGCGGATTCAGCTATCACTGCGGCCGCTCGACAAGGTACTTGGGTACTGCTAAAGAATGTACATCTAGCACCAGACTGGCTCGGTCAGCTGGAGAAGAAGTTACAGACACTGAATCCTCACCGCAATTTCCGACTGTTCCTCACTATGGAAGCCAACCCGTCGATCCCCGTCAATATCCTTCGCCAATCCCGCCTGATTATGAACGAGCCCCCGCCTGGTATAAAAGCAAACTTGCTGGACTCTTTGCGCAGCATAACACCTTCGCGTCTCTCGCAAGGACCAGCCGAAAAGGTACGGTTGTACTTCCTGCTCGCGTGGTTCCATGCAGTGGCGCAAGAACGTCTTCGTTATGTACCTCTCGGTTGGAGCAAAGTGTACGATTTTAACGATTCTGACTTGAACTCGGCCTTCAACACCATTGATGCATGGCTCGGATCCTTTTCCAAAGGTAAAGCGAATATCGATCCAGCTACGATACCGTGGGATGCCCTGCGTACTCTTGTCAAGCAATCAGTCTATGGAGGAAGGGTGGACAGCGAATTTGATCAGAGGATTTTGGATTCTTTTGTCGATGCACTTTTCACGCCAATGGCCTACAATGTCGATTTCGACCTCGTACCGAGTATCACGGGCAAACAAGTGCTGGGTGTCCCTGATGGTACCAAATTGGATCACTTCTTGTCTTGGGTACAAGGGCTGCCGGATCGCGAGCCTCCGTCATGGTTGAGTTTGCCTCCTACTGCTGAAAGAGTTATTGCGGTGGCTCAAGGTAAGAAGCCATTGATCTTGTATGATGATTAAATTGAACTGTTGTGTAAAGGTAACGAACTACTTGGAAAGTTGCGCAAGATGAGAATGTTGGCGGACGACGACGACGAAGTGGCGGCTACTTCTACAACCAAGTCGAGCTCACAGCAGCCTGCCTGGATGAGAACACTGTATGATCGATGCAAGGAATGGCTCGCTCAGTTACCTGAGGTACATTACCTTCATTCTCTCTCTCACTTTGTATCATGCTTATCTTTGTTTAGAAATTCAACACTCTGGCGCCACCTTCAGGCGATAACCAGGATCCGTTGTATCGACTGTTCTCTCGAGAAGGTGGTATCGGTCGTCGATTGCTAGGACAAGTACGAAGAGATCTCGGAGATGTTGTGAAAGTCTGTCAAGGAGAGCTTAAACAAACAAATCACTTGCGTAGTCTCATGAGTTCCCTGACCAAAGGTGCGCTGATTTTTAATCTCCTCACGGGTGTTAACTAACATTTATGACTACCAAGGCACGATTCCCAGCCATTGGCGACAATACAAGGTGCCCAAATCTATGGCTGTTTCTGGATGGGTAGCGAATTTTGCTCGTCGATTGGCTCAGCTGGACAATATCGCTGGAATGGACAACTTGAACGACGTCGAAGTTTGGCTCGGTGGACTGTTCTTCCCTGAGGCGTATACCACGGCTACGAGACAGGCGGTTGCACATCGGAAGAAGTGGAGTTTGGAGACGTTGAATTTAGTGCTTGATATTGAACGTGTTAATGACCCGGGAGCTTACATTATCGATGGTGAGTTACACGGACGCCTTTTTCATTTACTCCGTTGTTGATTTCGGGTACTCTTGCAGGCCTAGCTTTGGAAGGCGCATCATGGACGACTGACAAGTTGATGCTTAACAATGGCGAGGTAGTCAGGTTGAATCCCTCACAGATTCGTTGGGTACAATCGGATGAAACTTCTCGGGAGAGTTTGGTGAATCTTCCCGTTTACTTGAATAGCGATCGGAGCGATGTTTTGTTCACTGTTGACTTGCCGTTTGATGCGAGTGCGGGTGCACTGGTGGCTATGAGAGCCGCGTGTCTTACTGCAGGAGGATAGATACATAAATCTGCGTTGTTTTTTGATAGTTGCTTTGATTGATTGGATACCTGTATTGTATAATGACCTTTTTACGTATAGTCTATTTTACGAACTCGAGGAAATATCATGTCGATTTCATTTCTACTTTTATGTGACGACACTACCACCTGCGATCTCCAAGACTTGATAATCGACTTCTATACCCTGCGTTTTAAATATCTTTCGAGCGTCTTCTGCGATGGCGTCGAAATTGTGTGTGGCGAGAGCTAATATCGTTGGACCTGCACCTGAAAGACAAATTCCGAGGAGTCCTGGGTGGGTGGAGGGTGTTATTGAGGAAGTGACTTCGGGTAGGCCTGGGATCTGTATAATAAGGGAAAGAAATGAGTATAAGGAAAGGATTGACGAGTAAATGATGACTTGCAAGAGTTTTACGATATGGTTGATGAATTCTATCTTTCATAGCTTCGTAGATAAGATCTGGATCTGGTGGATCTTGAGCGAGTGCGGTAGTAAGTACCGCCAATCTTTGAAGGTTGAATACCTAGAGGATAATCAATAACAAAACCAAAGAGATTATAGAGCACTCACGAGATCCTTCCTCGAATACTCAGTCGGCAAAACCTGTCTAGCTTTAGCAGTGCTAAGCTCAAACCTCGGTATAATCGCCAACGCCTTAATCGACTTTGACCACCCAAACCTAACGAAATGTCCAATACCCAAAGGCGGAGCAGGCGGGTCCAATCCCCAATCTTCACCCGCATCAGGAGGGTATTCGGGTAAGACTTCACTTAGAGGTACACTAGCCGCAGCCGTATCCACCTCATCCAATTCCCGGAGGTAAGATCCCACAAATCCACCTACTAACGCGGCAGTAACGTTATCCGGATGTCTCTCCACCATAAGTGCGAAATCAAGTAAACGTTCGATGGGTAGGTTAAGTTCACCGAGGTGGTTTGCAAGTAACACACCAGCGATAACAGCTGCTCCGGATGAACCTAACCCTCTACCGAACGGAATCTCATTATGGACTTTGATTTGGAGTGAGGAGGGGAATGAACGGATTGAGTTGCATCGGAGGACGTAGAGAGCGACTCGGGTGGTTAGGTTTTTGTATGCATCTAAAGGGACGTCGGAGGCTCCTTGGCCTGTGTAGGTGATTTGTGGTGGTGTGTAGGGTAAAGATGGATCGGATTCGTTCACGGCCACTGTTAGCGTTAGGTGTAGCGACAACGAGAGACCTACGACATCGAATCCTGGGCCTATATTGGCAGATGTTGCAGGAACTCGTATGGTGAACGTTCGAGTCATAAGTAAAGAAAAGCGTCGTACTCGCGCGCAACTTATACTTCACACAATTTGATTTTTTGGTTCGAACCCTTGTATAGCTCACCCCAAGCCATTTTTCATTGACTCCAGACAACTACACAAAATTACAGAAAAGAACAAAAAATCATCAAGGGGAAAAAAAGTGGGTATAAAGAACCTCTACACAACAAAACGTCCCACTGTGGCGCTATATATAATATTGACCCTGTCAAAAAACTACTCTAGAACCACGGCGAGGTGAAGAAGATAGAAATGTCCATCAAAGAGGTTTAGAGCTTAGTGCTCCCGGGTGAACCGCTTGCCCTTGCCTTTTCCGAAGCCCCCCTTGCCGGCAGTCTTGGCACCAGTGGCACCAGCAGCACCAGCAGCAGCGCCACCAGCGGCATTGTTGTTGCCTTTGCCGGAAGTAGCAGCTGACGCACCGGCAGCAGCAGCGCTAGAAGCAGTGGCGGCGGCATTTCCAGCAGCAGCACTTGAAGCAGAGGCGGCAGCGTTTCCGGCAGCAGCAGTAGCAGCGTTTCCAGCAGCGGCAGCCGACGAACCAGAAGCAGCCGACGAGCCAGAAGCAGCAGTCGAGTTGGACGCACCGTTGTCACTGGCGGTAAAGTAGACACAGTCATCGAGGAAACCGTGCTGAGCAATGGGCACAATGACAGGCTGGTGGTTGGCAGCGGCGTTGATCGAGCAGAGACGGTAGGCACCGGCAGGAACACCACTTGTCACATCAGCAGTAACGATACCGTTTACAGCGGCAGCGTTGACACCCTGAAAATGATAGATCAGATGGTGCCGTGTCGAGTGATGAGAAAAACTTACCTTGAAAAAGGCGAACTTTTGAGGATCAGTAGGGGTGGTCTGGTCCAAGGATGAGAGAGTCTCGACGACGACGTGAGTGTGGCCGATAATCTGGCTCTGCGAGTTGAGCTGTTGTGGTGCGGCAAAGTAGTTTGTCTGAGCGTTGACAAAGTTACCGGTCTCCATGTTCTGGATGGCCATAGAGATGGTGAATTCTGTGTTTGCGGCGACGGTACCACCGTTTGCGGGGAAGGTGAATTTGGAAGAAGGCATGTTGCCTACGGGAGGAATAGCTCCGATAGGTGCCGGGTTACACGAGCCAGTAGTGATTTGCTGTCCGTCTGTAGAGAGGTGAGTGATAAAAGATCGTCAGGTGGAAAGCACTCACTCGTGATGGGGAGGTTCGGAACAGTGAGACAAAAGTTGATAAAGTTGTTGCCTGATGTCAAGGAAGCGACCTGACCAGCCTCCTGTACGGCTTGACCGTTTTGTTCGAAACCAGTGGCGAGGACCCTGGGGTCAAGAGCTACGGGGAGATGAGTAGGTGGTGGATTGATTTGAATGATGTACTTACTCAAAGAGTCTTGAGGGTTAGGGTTGTTGTCAGTGCCGTTGGCGACGGTGGTTGCGGTGCCAGTGGTGGTGGCAGCGGCAGCGGAAGAGGCAGAGGCAGCTGCAGCTGCAGCGCTAGCCGAGGAAGCAGAGGCGGCAGAGCCAGCCTAGAAGAAAGAGTTGGAGAAGGAATGGATATGAGTGTGGGAAGACTTACGTTGTTGTTGTTGTTGCCGGCTGCTGCACTTCCTGCAGCACCATTGTTCTGGCCTTTGGCACCAGTAGCACCCTTACCGAAACCACCGAACCCTCGAGGTTGGGGAGCAGCGAGGGCAGCAAGAGCGAAAGACAAAACGATAGCAGAGGTCTTCATCTTTAATCCCGAAAAAATAATTTGTTCTTTAAAGAAAGTTTAAAAGGAGTGCAGCTGAAGCGTCGAGGAGAAGACACCAGGTCAAGTCGTAGAGAATGAAGGACTAGCCGAGACCACGATCGCTGATCGCGAAGTGAAGGTGAGCGTTGAAGAAAGAAAGAAAAAGGCGGGAAAAGAAGGGTGAGAAGGGAACGAAGGTTGGAGGAGTGGATGTATCAGACTGCTTTTATATCCGCCAAGGAACCCATACTATTGGTTCCCATTATTATTATCATCACGATGCTGCTTTGATGGGCGGTTGCTACATGTCCTTGACTGCTCCCGGTTACCAACGAGCAGCAGAAAGAGAAGAGAGCAAGAGTAGCTCTTTGGATGCAAGACATATCAGATATAGAATGAAGAGAGTAGAGTCGAGTAGAGCTCAGAGGAGGAGGAGGAGTAGGTGAAATCCAAATCCCAAGTCGGACATCTCGGTTTCTAAATTTAGAACACTCTGATTGGTTGCTGCCCTGAGCTCTCTTTTCTCCCCGCAAATGGGCCACACTTTGCGCAGTCAATGAAATCCACTGCTTGAACCACTGTAGATTTATCCAACACTGCGAATGATATTTTATTTTTACGATCCTCAGGAGGTTTGATATCATTCCTAAGGACGCCATCCAATAAGTTGCCACCAATCTACAGCGTACGCGTCCCTGTTGATATATCATGACGAGTTCATGCCACTTCAGTGTGCATTCATCTTTTCCGCATGTTACAGCCGAGCACCCCGAAAAACATTCGAATCTTCTGCTATTGGCTACTTGCGAGACGAGAATCGAGTTTCCCTGGATATTTGATCCCATCTGACGTGCGTGACTACTTACTGGCAGGCATCTGCAGCCATTCATCTATTCTCTAATTTAAATTTTAAAGCGACCAAATCTTCACCGTCGTGTCCCTTCCGCCAGTCACCAAGTACCGATCCATGTATCTCAAACATTCAACGGGTGCCGTATGCCCATTCGTCAACAGCGTAGAGTGTTGCATACTCGTCCGGTTGTAAATCTATTGTCCATGTCAGCAAAAACATGAGACAGACGGGTAGTCGAATGACAAACCTTGATTCCATTTTCGCCTGTTGCTGCTACAACCTTTCTAGTATCAAACTGTAGTCCACTAACTCCATAATCATATTTCAACGTCTCAAACACTCCTCCAGTGCGGAGATCCCATATCTACACGAAAAAATTAGCAGAGCCGCCAGCAACAAATCATACTCTTACCCGTATAGTCTTGTCCAAACTACCACTAGCAACGTGGATCTCGTCAAATTGGAGACAGGTAACAGGTGCCGTGTGTCCAAGGAGCGTCCTATGCGCTTGACCAGTACGCACTAAAAACAGTCAGTCGAATGTATAAAAAAAAGAAATTTCAACATACTATCCCACATCCGCACGGCACCATCTCCACTTCCACTCACAAGACCATACCCCCAGAACTGAACCCCTCCTACAAAGTCCTCGTACATATCCCAGCTACCATCAGCTCTGGGAGGCGACGGGACAGCAAAAGTACCAACTGACGCCGCTGCACCAGCGAATAAACTGTTGGGCATGGCGGATGAAGTACTCGAAGTGGGATGGGATATAGCCCACAGTATGTCCATCGTCATAACGCATTGTCCCGTTTCAAGATCCCACTGCCTAAGCGTCTTGTCTGAAGCTCCAGTGACCTGTAAAGAATTAAACAAAAATCCAGCATGCAAAATAGCATCATACCAAGCAGTTGTCTTCAAAGAACAACGAAGTCACTGCTCTCGTGTGACCTTCGAGCACCCGCGCACAAGCACTGTTCTCCTCCTTCTTACTCTTGATTCCATTAGGTTGTTCCTCGCCTTCTCCTTCCTCCGTCACGTCACTGAGATTGACCATCTCGCCCTCCCATCCATCAGCATCAGCATCTACCCGTCTGAGATCCCACAGCCTTACTGAGCCATCTTCACTTCCCGTCAGACATACATGATCTTCCACCTGGATGCACTTGACTGGCTCGGTGTGTCCTCGTAAACGGCCAATCTCCGATCCAGAAAATAGATCCCAAACGAGAGGCTGCGAGTCCTCTTGTGAAGCGGACACAAGTGTGCCGTACGGCTCCGAGAAATCTAAAGCCATAATTGGAGCTGTGTGACTGTCCAAGGTCTACCAAGAAGTGGGTAAGCAATGAAGACTACAGGAGCAGACGGGCTTACCATAAAGGCGACACCTGGCGGTAGTTCATCGTGTTCAGAAGGTAAGAATGCAGGTCCTAGAACAAATCTTGAGTATATGAGAG
>RCHF01000666.1:0-16449 GCA_003987895.1 Neonothopanus nambi
CATGGTCTATGGTCCCGATGTGCACTTGTATGTCCATTGATCTAAAAATTGTCCCCATCTCCATGTAATGTCTGGTTCAGTGCCCCAACCGAAATCGTTGCTCTAGAGAATACTTTAAACGGAACCATCATTCCGCAAGAAGAAGTCATTGCTATTTCGGAATTCGCCCACTCTAAAGGTGTCAAGATGCATTTGGACGGTGCTCGTATCTGGCACGTAGCTGCTGAGACTGGAATCTCCATCAAGGATCTTGTAGATCCTTTCGACTCTGTCAGTCTCTGTTTCAGCAAGGGCCTAGGTTAGTGAGGTGTTTTTGTCCTGTGCTAAAGTCTTGCCTATAACTTGGCTATGTGTAGGGGCGCCGATCGGCTCTTGCTTAGTAGGCACGAAAGAGTACATTACTAGAGCTCGTCGGTTCAGAAAGCTCTTTGGCGGAGGCATGCGTCAAACCGGCCTCCTCGTTGGTTGTGCTGCGTATGCCCTTACCCATAACTTCCCGCTTCTACCTAGTGTCCATGCACTGGCGAAGAAACTACAGAAAGGTTTGGAAGACATTGGCGTCACTATTTCAAGTCCCGCCGAGACTTGCATGGTTCGTACCTTCCGAGTCATTCATTAATGCTTCCTGCCTCCTGAATATTTGTCCTTCAGCTCTTTTACGATGCATCTAGCATCGGCACGACTTATGATGAAATCGCCGAAAGAGCCAGCAGTCTCCAGGAGCCCCTGTTCTTGGGAGGTTCTCGTTTAGTCGTGCATATCCAGACAAGCGAAGCGGCCGTTGACGATTTCTTGGGGCTGATTGCCACCATCGCTGAGGAAAAGAAGAAGGCTGGATTTGTCAAGCCAGACTCCAAGGTTAATGGAATTTACCATGATGTATATGTTAGACGAACCCATTAAATTCTTGGGTAGCTGATTAGATAGTAGTAAATTAGGGTATCTAGCGCTATAGATATAAACCTAACCCTTCCCGACGTAGCGCTGCTTCTCGTATGCCTTCCAGAGAGATTTTAAGGACGCTTTCTCTCCGGCATCTGTCGAAGACGCCATCAAAGCATCACGGCTATAATCAGTCAACATGCCACATAGAGCATAGAGGCCTGGCTGAAGTTCCTTCTTAACTGCCACTGGTATAATGCATAACGGGTTATTAAGAGCTTCGACGTAAGCGTTCAATACATAAGCGGCATGTTTTGAAAATGGCTTGGCGAGCGATTCAGCTTTTTGAGCGGTGTTGCTAGCTGAAGAGTGAGTCTTCACCAGCGTTTTGGTGGTAAGGGACTCGAGCAGCCGGGAAAGAGCCTTCGCTTCCTCTGCGCTCAATGGTTCACTGAGGTTCATCCAGGAAGGCAAACCGCGGGAAATGAGTGCAGTTTGCTGCGAACCTAGGTTGGGTCGAGCGGACTGCATCGAAAATATTAGGTATCGCAAGATCATGGCCAGATGGGGGATAGTTAGTATAACCAAGTCTCGGCGGAGACGAACAAGCGCCGTGGTGATCGACAAGATGGCATGAAAATCTTCAACCGAGGTATGAAGGTCGTGAACCTCTGAAGGTGCAGAGATCTTCGCAAGGAACGACCATATACCACTAACGTTTTGAAGCCGAAGAGCGGCAGGCTGTGAAGAAGGTTGAGCTTGATATTTAGTCTAGTGAATACTGGCACTCACTCGATCACGGCATCTTAGCGTCAAGAACTCTAGCACGCTGGAGCGGGCATCTCGGGCAAAAACTGGATGATCATTGAAGGCATTTATACACTTCGCAGTAAAGTTTTGAGTCATTTGCAAAGTATCTGTGCACCGTAAGCTCAATAACCAACACCGTCTGTTATAAAGGAGTGAATGCGTACTAGGGGGAGGATTGCGTAATAGCAAGGTGGCAAGATGGACCAAGGAGCGGAGAAGGCCAGAGGAATCATCGGGATCGTTGAGGGAGTCCGCCACCAATTCCAGAATGAAGTTAAAATGATCAGCGGACAATCGCGAACAAGCAGCAGAAAGATGTTCGTCCATCGCTCCGAGTCTTTCATCGGTACAAGCGCGGGAAAATATGATGTACACAGCGACCATATTGGCCAGGTGACCCTTGAGCTCGCCGTCCTCGCACAGATGTATTTCTTCCAAGAATATACCAAAAACCACAACGCAGGTCTCATTCCAAGCGGCACTTTGCTTGGAGGGTGGGAACGCGAAGATTTTTGCTGCATGATCACCCGGTACCGTCTTTTTATCGGCAAGAAAGATCGCATGAGGAGCAGATTCCTTTTCCTTACCATCGAGGCCTAGCCAGCGGCTGAATATCAAAACATGCCTCCATCCATCTAGTATGTTCTTTACATCAATTGCAGTTGACGCGCTCGTCATGGCTGCGTAGACAGGTGGAAAAAGTCTCTCCTGTAAAGCCCGAAGAAGCTCGGTGAATGCGATGTGGCATTGCGAAGGAAAACTAGAATTCACGTCAACAAGAGCAGTATTAAGCTCTCCTGTCAGACTCCACTCACCTTTGCAGCTTGTACTCTCCGCTCAATAGTTCTACTGTACGATTGAAAAGCTGTGCAGAAATCTCCATATCGGTGAAGGAGCTTGGATTTAGAACTTCCAAATATGACTTGATCAGTGATAGAGTTTCCTTATGGTTACTACTTTCTGAGCGCTTAAGGAGGCCTCTATATGTGGCGTACGTCAAGGCGGCTCGGAGAAGATTGTTTTATTTACTCACGTCAAAAGAACCGTAGCCAAGTCCAGGGTGTCAGAGACAACTTGCGACGATAGCACCTTTGTTGGCAGTGCGAGCAGATAACGCAGGTATGTGTAAATAGCATTGATCTGTGCTTACATAGATGAGGCGAAAGTTTATCTGCAATGCCAAAGAACGCACCGATTGCTCAGAGTAATCATAGTCCAGTGTTGGGAAGATCCGAGACGCAAAAACGCGTAGAACACTCAACGTATGGTGCAAGTCAGATACGTCCAAAGAGCCATTCGAACAAAGTATCATGTCGAGTGCAAACGCTCGTCTGAAAAGAGAGATCTTCAAAGGTCGGATGAGATACTCTCCTGGCACTAAAAGAAGCACATTGTAGATAGCAAGAATATCCTTGACTTCCATAGCATTGAGGTTCAACGTAGACGACTCATCATCTAGCATATTCGTAGCGTTGTCTACGTATGCTAGCAAGGCTCCTGTGAAGTGAATACTAGACATGAGCAACTGTCGTATTGTATGCACGCAGAGCTGACCTCGAAGGTTCGGAAGTTCCCAAAATTCGGCAGAGGAGAAAGCCTGCGCAATCAGCATAGCTGGTAGAGCCTGAGTGTTGCCAACTCTAAGTAGATCTTGAGTTTGAATCTTCATAAAGATGTCAATCATCGTCTTCAGCTGGTTTTCTGAAGCTCGTTGACTGAGTAACACAAGTCAAAGGATGCATCAATTGTCATGCTGGAAGCACATACTCAACGAATGGAAGCCATCTTTGAATAATCATATGCATGACATGAGGAGCTGAATTCGGCTGTACGAGAACTAGAGCTTGATCTAAGATATCCGATTCTCGATTTTCAAGCACGACATCTTTGAGTAGATTTCGCAGCTAGACTGACAATTAATAGTCACGGAGCCCTGTGGGAGCAAGTAGACGCACAATCTCGAGTTTGACCTCTGGAAGGAGCTCACATTGCAAACATTCCGACATTCGGGAAGCCAATTTCGCATCGAAACCTTGTGTAGGGCCATGTTGCCGGAGCCTAATTGCATATACCACCCGAATCATTGCCAGTAGTACAATCTGAGATGCCCAGCAATCCACATCGGCATTACGAAGTACTACTTTGAGCATTTTAGACAATGCAGTAAATGCATAGGATCGGAATTCCGTCAACAATGATTCTAGCTCGTTCTCAAGCGCTTCCGGGACAGAGTCGGTGGAGAACGACGATAAGATGACTGCGGCCAGATTGGCGGTGGCAAGGAAGCCTAATGCCATTGACTCCACGTTAGTTGACGATCCACTGCCTGTGTCTGTTTTTCTTCTTTTCCGGGGATTCCCATTGCTTTCCGAGCCTTGAAGAGCAGAATACTCCTTCCAGTAATTCTCTATCGCGCCAATGGTGGACTGCACAGCAACACTCGTCTGACTGAGAGGTAAAAAGCTATGTGTATACTTTGCGAGCTGATCAAGATGGAGTGGATGAAGCAAGGCACCATGAGACAGAGTGCCATAAGCATGACGGGGGTCTGCGACACTGGTGGCAAAAGTTCGTGCGCTTAGCATTATGGTCTCAATGTATGTGTGCACCAGTCGCGTTTTTCCGTGATACTGTAGAACGAGATTCAACAGTTGAAACGCGGATGAGACGGAATCCGGTATCTAAAAAGAATCATGTAAAGGTCTGCACGAAAACCGTTTTATATATGGACTCACAAGTAGAAGCCGAGAAAAGACATCAGGTAACACTGGCTCAATCAAACGGTGGTCGACCCGCGCTATACATGTGAGACACTCAAGTACCGGATTGATGATATCTGTGTTCAGTGTTCATTGAGCTAGATTCTTTGAAGTGTAATGTTTCCCACCTTCCCGATTGGAAATGAGCTCGGTGAGGATTGACTGAACTAATCCCTTAATCATACTCTCGCTCTCCGACTGTATGCTGAATATATTTTCCTGGTCGATAGAATCGAGAAGAGATGCTGTAATCCTCCACGCCTCGCTTTTTGAGTCAGCCTTGCCTATAAGAGACTGGCAGGAGGCAAAGAAGCGCATGCCCGCCTCACGGAGTTCTTCCATGTTGTCAGAGCTGTGACTGGATCCTTGACCAAAAAGAGCACCACGATGTCTCTTTATGACTTGAATATACGACTGATACAATCGAGGAAGAACAGGCAGGACAGTGGTCGGATTGACTTTGTCAAGAGCATCGAACAGCATGCTCTCTGATTTACTATCTCGAAGAACGTCTAGATTGAATATGCACTCAACACCAGACCCATATAACGCGTCAAGAACGTCTGGAGAATGTGTGCTTGTTGGATGAGACAATACAGCAATCCAGTCTGCAAAGATATGTTGAGTAAAAGCTGCATACACCTAGCAAAAGAGACACATTAGACGCGTCATTTTAGCCACACTGGATCGCGTACCTTCTTTTTCGCGTTCGCAGTTGATAAAGAGCGTCGAAAAGACAATGCAACTTCTATGCAGATTTTTGCAACGTCTTCATTCAATGATTGATTCTTCCAGGCTCTGAGGGATGCGCCAAAACAGTCTAGAAAGACTTCAACAGTAGCTTTTGGCGCATATATAGGCCAAATTTTGGTGAAGCAGGATCGCACGAGAGGCGTTATTTGTTCACGAGTGTTTAAGTCGGCGTTTGGTATCAGGTCAAGGAACGCTATAACGATTGGTACAAAGGGAGTCCGAAGCAGGAGGGGTGTAAGCCATGAGTTAGTGGTGACCGATCGTTCTGGGGATCCGAGCACATCTACTAAAAGTTTCCAGTATCGATAATCCAGAATGGGATTACTTCCTCTGAGTCCGATGGTATTCATGAGCTTTCCGTGAGCTTAAATGGATAAACAACTCACCGGTCCTGGGTTTTGTCCTTCAGTAAACGACTGAGAATCCAATCAGCAATTACTTCGCCTTTCCTTGGTGCATAGAACGAGTCTTGATCCCAAGCTTGACGTGCAATTTCAATCTTAGTAGAACCATTGTTAACCGGTGGATCTGAAGGCGCTTTCAGAGCTTTGACAAAGTCCTGGGACGATGAAAAGGATTGCATGTAAGTATGTGTTGGGGACTCGAAAAAATAAATAAACCCTAACCTTGGCCGCAATACAGAATTGCCTTCCTCGGCCCGGCATGGGACTCATGTCATCCTTTCTTTCATCGAGGATGACTCGCCTGGCTACGGGTTTGCATCCAGCTGAAATCTTGCATATTCATGACGATGACTGATCAGGTCGCTGAGGAATGTCACTCGCTTCAACAAGAAGAGTGGGAAGTTCTTGAGGTGAGTTGACATACTTATATTGACCTATCTCTCTGAAAATCCGCTAGGCGATCTATCCAGACTATGTTTCTAACGACATATCAGAACGCTCGTTCACACTTGAAGTTCCTGTCGAGTTTAGTGAATCTCGGTCTGTCTCGATCTTGGATACTCCCAAACTTGATTCTGCTTCGGACAGTTCTACGTCCAAGTCTAGAACACTTTCTTTGTCATTGCTACCCCCCTTACTATTACACATTGTTCTTCCTCCAGCATATCCTCTTCATGCCCCTCCCGAGGTTTTGTCAATGCGCGCAACACATCTTTGGATGCCTCACATAGTCCAGCTCCAAGCCCAGCTTCTCGGAATGTGGCAAGAGGGAGAGGGTGTTTTGTACACTTGGATTGAATTCATTCGCAGTGGCCAATTTCTCGAAAGCTTGGGGCTTGTCAAATGTTCTGGCACTGTGGAGTAGGTTCCTTTGTCCGTTTCCTCTACGCTCTGCGCTCATCAGTCAGCCAGATTTCATCATGCTACTCCCCACCTCCTTGCTCCTTTGCTGTCCTCTTACGAAGCTACTGCCAGATTCAACGAATTCCGTCAAAATTCATATCCGTGCTCTATCTGTTTGTCTCATTTTAAAGGGTCTAGGTGTCTGCGGCTATCCTGCGGTCATATATTTTGCCGTAGCTGTCTGGAAGATTTCTGGGGTTTGTGTATAAAGGAAGGGGACGTGGGTCGAGTCGGTTGTGCTGATCCTGAATGCGTTAAAGAGGGTAGACAGGCCGATGAAGAAGAAGTTGCAAGAATTGTAACGAACGAGCAGGTTGTTCGTTGGCGATGGCTCAAAGAAAAGGCTGCCATGGAAAAAGGTGAATTCCAGCATTTTCGCGATGCGAGAGACGACTCATGATGAAAATAAGATCCGACAATCATGCATTGTCCGATGGTGCTTTGCCAAAAACCTGTTCCCAAACCCCGTATCTCTGACGCAGAGGAATCGGGATGGCAGAGGCTACGAACATGTTCTGCATGTTCCTATTCGTTCTGCTCCTTCTGCAAGCGTACATGGTAAGTTCTACTTTGTTCAGTTTCCCTTATTTCGTATGACCTTGGTTCCCAAGGCATGGTCCTGTTTCTCCCTGTCCCATTTCAACATACGAAACTTTGGTGTTGGAGTACATGGCGCTACCAGAAGGCTCGAAGGAGCGTGCTTCGTTAGAGCAACGTTTTGGGCGAGCTGCAATCGCTAAGCTGGTGGCGACATATCAAGAAGAACAACTATTGAAACAGTGGTTGGCGGATTCGGCAACAGCCTGTCCTGGCTGCAATGTTCAAATCGAAAAGTCGCTAGGATGCAATCATGTATGTTGGATTATCTTGATCTGAATCAACACTGATTTGTGGACACAGATGACATGTATCAAGTGCAAGCAACACTTTTGTTACCGTTGCGGTGCGAAGCTAGATAGGGATTCACCCTACAAACATTTCTCTACGCCGGGACAGAGTTGCTTCAACAAGTTGTTCGACTTCAACAGCGGGACTGACGAATGGGAGCCTGTGGAAGGCTTTTTCATAGAGGAGATGTAGGCAACGTAGTACTGTAGAACGGAGAGAACAACGGGCAGCTTACTGAGAAATAAGAAACAAGGAAGCGCCCTGTGACTGATGTGTGAATGTTTGATGTTGAAAATTAAAGGGCCGCAAATATAATAATTTGTTGTATTTTATTCGGACAGTCGGACGGGCGAGTGAGACTTTCGGATTGTCTCGTTTTCTTCTGCTCCTATAATACTGTATCCTCGGTTTTATATCTCGACTGGTCTTGTTCCTTTCCCAGCTTTCTCCTTCGCGTCTGTTTGGAAGATATTTTCTTTTCTTTCAAAAGCCTGGGCAGGTTGATACCACTTTGTGTCAATACCCTCCTATTACCCACATACCCTCCTCAAAACCATCCGACTTGTCTCCACTTCTCCCCGCTAACGAGCTCCTGTCTGTACATTTCTCCATTTACATCTCCTCATGGATGTCTACACCACGTCTTTCACTTATCCACGCAGGTCGCGACACATTCATTCTTCTTCCTCTTCTCTCGATTTTCCTGGTCCTGCAGAGCTAAGGCAAACCGCAAACGATTCTCCATTTTCCAATCTTCAGTCTCAGCTGAGTAATGGTGCGCTGACAGAAGAGACTGCTGGCGCCGAGAGCGCAGAGCAGATCGCAAAGCTTGCTATGTTGGCAATGACCTTGCATGGCTGTCACGTCTCGTATTTCTTGGCTGACCATGGTCGGGGCTGGAATTTCACCATTACTGGTGCATACCAGCAAGTCATGATCACTCGGGGTATGATTCTGAAGGAGTGCCCAATACAGGTAAATGATTTTCATCCCTTATTGTAAACGTCCTGCTTGCTGACCCGCCGCATTTCGCTTCGAAGCATCGTGCAGCTATCAAAGTTACACGTTCCGAGATTCTCGACTCTCCTTCTTCGAAGCCTGCTCTTAAACCTGATGTCAGGCGGCGTCTCGACGATATTGCATCACAGACGTTGGCGCATATCGCCGTTGTCAACAGCCCTCTGTCGCTCTCCAATCGAACCCCGCCGGATGGTATTAGTAGCAGCGCCGGGTGGTCAGGCCTCGAGACAGAGCGTATCTGCGAGCTTGTCATCACTGGACCTGGAGATTCCGTCGATCTGGCTCGAGTCCGGCTGCTGGTCATGCTGGATGAGCTGGTGAGTGTTCTCTTCAAGTTTCTTCCTGCTACTCGAACCTCAACAGTTCTTTATAGAGCGGTTTACATTCGGAAATGTGTGAGATTGATCATAAGCTACATACTATCATAGCCGGGAGAAAACGCACCGTTCTCCAGTCGATCCAGGAAGAGACTGCCACCAATATCTATCTCCCTTCGCCATTACAAGGCCTCGTGGGACCCGATGTCCTGAACGCTCCTGCTTCTATCAACAGGAACGGTGGCGTCATTTGGATCACTGGCGAATTTTTTGGAGTACAGCGAGCACGAGATATGTTGTATCAGGCCACAGTCAACAAGGTTGGTGTGCTCGTTATTGAGACAGATGAACACGCTCGCCTAATCATTCCTGTGTAGGGTAAATCCATCATTTCGAGGGATACTGCTATCCTTCCGCGCAAACTGGACTGGATGGTAACAGATCGCCCTGATGACCTGAAGGGTATTATGAACGACAACGCCACATTTATCCAGTTCCCCGCTCTTGGTAGCTCCACGAGTCTCATTACAGTCTTTGGTGATAATCGTGTCAACATTCAGCGAACAATTCGCTCCATCATGCAGCTTGTAAGATGTTTCGGTCCTCTCTCCTGCGCGGCCTCTCTAATTCCACTTGCTAGGCTTGCCACTATTATGTCGGGTCTTTCTGGCTCTTACCTGTTCAATTTAATGCCTTGTTACCGCCCCCAGCCCTCAATGCTTCTCAGGTCACCACCCTCATAAAACAAATTTCAATAGCCACTGGTGCTGAAGTAGTATTCAAGAGCATGTGCTTCGAACTCCATGGTCTTGAACACGAAGTACGTGCAGCAGTCGGCATGATAATGGACTTGGAAATAATCAAGGTATGTCACCTCATATACTTTTCTATGAGGATATCCTCAACCCTGCCCTTCTCTAGGCTTTCCATCATGAAATCCGATTCCAGATTGAACTTTCAAACGAGCACCGCGAGTTCATTAGCGGGAAAAAGAACGGGAAAATCAACAAGATCATGCAAACGACTAATGTCAAGATCAAGTTTGAAACGTTCAATGACCATAACTTCCTCATCGACATCTCTGGCCCCGACGGCTCAGTGCTACAGGGTCTCTCCTTATTGCAGGAGGAGCTGCCTGCTGAGATATCGTTCCATGTTCCAGAAGCTTACCACAAGCGAATAATTGGGGTCGGTGGCAGAAGCATTCAGAGAATCATGAAAAAATATGGAGTTTATGTCAAGTTCTCAAACGCCGAGGAATTTGCCGCATTGGGGGGCTATAACGACAATGATGACAATGTTATTGCGAGGACTCCAGCCAAGAATGCTCTCAACCTTGACAATCTCAAGCAATCAGTCATGGAACTGGTTAATCCTAAGGTAACTCGTTCTGTCCTGGATGAAACATGTGCTGACAGTAACCGTAGGACAAGGACTTCGTGAATGAGACAGTTTCCATCCCTCGTCGCTATCATCGCACTTTACTCGGCGAGAAGAGCATCTTCATTCACGACATAGAAACAAAGACAAATTCTCAAGTCCGTTTCCCTGACAAGGAGACAGCTTCTGATGTTGTCACTATCTTTGGCCCGGAAAGTCAAGTTCAGATTGCTGCCGCCATGCTCTTGGTTCGTAGCATTTTGATCGTTCCCCCCGCCTAAACTAACAAGACACAGGATCATGTTCCATTTGAGGCTGACATGGCTGTCCCTCGAAGCTCCGATCTACCTAGAATATGCAACACACCCGAATTTGCTAGCCTGGTAGAGCGAGTAAAACGGGAGCTACAAGTATCTATTGTCCCTAACGTCAACATGTCTTCTTTGAACGGAGCGTCCGGATCAGACTCTATCGGGGACTATTCGTTCAAGTTCCGATGCCAGCGCAGTAATAGTGACTTCCTCATCACTGCACGAGAAATGCTCGAACAGTTCTTGCATAATCATAACATTCGCGTCTATCCTTCACCTACTTCTCACACCCACAAACGAGGCGATTCCTTTGCTGAGGCCTTCCCTCATTTCGACAGCAAATTACTTTCAACAGCTAAAACGCATCATGGTGTGTATGCATGTCCGTCATGTGGAATTTTCTCTCATGTTATTCTGTAGAATCTGCGGACTTTGGGCGTCCAGTACACGATCCTGATCGTCGACTTCGTCTTGCAAACTCATCACCGGATGTGAAGGCTCTGTTCAATGCTCCGGCGTACATCTATAACCTTGAAGAGCATGATGATGGCCAATCCTTTGTTACTGCTTCCTCACAAGAATATTGGTCACCGCTACCCCCAATCGTACGTTTAGCTTTGATCCCAAAGCTTCACTGGGACTGATAATGTTTCTTAGGGCTCTGGAATTCCTTCTCGCGCGAGACACACCGAGGACGCCGTCAAACGGGGTTCCGACTCCCTTCTTGAAGCTAAACTGAAAGAGCAGATATCTAAGCCGCGCTCGCTGACAAACCGTGCCCAGTCCTTGGATTTGACGTATTCTCTTTCCCGGATTACTGAGTCCTCTGGGCTGCCTCCTCCTGACTCTCCTACGAATTCTACCGGAGATACTGGAGGCAACTCAAGCCCAACTTCGGCGACTGCTCCTTCCTTCCCCAGCGTGTACGGGACACGGTCGGCTGTGATTGGAACATCGTCACAAAGGGGGTCAGCCACTCTCGAGTTCGACAACGACGATGAAGCAAGCGATGAGGTTACTCGCGTGATGCATAATTTGGGATTGTAATCCCCAACCTTTTTTTGACTTTGTTTATTACACGGACAGTGTTCACTAAAAATCATGAGGTGGAAATATTGCAGCTCATTACTACTTTACTACCTTCTACATCCCCCCAACTCTCTGTTCCATCTCAAGCTGCAAAGAGGCGCTATGTAATTAGTCTCGGAGTGATCTAGTCGATGTCTTAGTCTCAATACTTTCGTCCTGTTGTGTACAATTTCGTATTTCTCTCAGTGGCTGGCTGATGCCTAGCTCGTACTATTACCATTCTCATAATAGAATCCTGTTTTCGAAACCAAGAAGTCCGTCTTCGATGAATAATAAGATAACTGTAGCGGTATTACAAGTGCAGGTACTTGGTATACGAAAGGGTAATGTTAGGAGTGATTGTTCGTTGAATATTATATGATAATCCAAGGCACTTCATAAAGAACGAAGTCATAAAATTCCTGTTCCATTAATGTTTGATATTCTCCAACAAACTCCTCTGTTTCACCAGATTTTGATTTAGCCCCTTTCGAACCAGAGCGAAGGTATGTGAAGTGTGACTGTAGAACACCAAATGTCTTCTTGACTGATTTTGGATCGGGCTGGGAAAGGATTAATAGAGGTAAATGTTTTTTGCGAGGTACGAAATACCTTGACAACTACGCCTACATAATTTGCAGGCAAGCCATATCGAAGAACGCTTTCTACGAAGAGACGGATGACTTTGAGGTGGATGAGAATTTGGAAAGATTCTGAGAAGTTTGTTCGAGACAATCGAAGAAGTTCCGTCTACAAAGGCGTTTAGCAAGGTCAGTGTGGCCAGAGAGTACCAAAATTCACCCATAATTCTTTCTCCGTCGTATCAGCCATATCGAGTTCTTGTTGCTGCCTGGCAACCTCTTCTTCGGAGTAGACGAAGTCACGAACAATGAACCTGGCTTCCACGTCAGATATTGCGAGTCAAATAGGCGACGAGTGATATACTTGTTCTCCCGACATTGCTGTACGAACTCGTCATGGACGCGTAGGAAAACTACGACACTGAAGAGGGTATATTCGTCGTCTGATGCAATGGATCTGCGAAGCAGGAAGATATTTAAGACTTTCACGCCGAGGGAGAGGGTACTGGGTACCTTGAGGATCTTGGAACGACCATGCTCGAGAGATGTTCATATTTCATATTCCATTCTTTGACAAGATTTCTGTCCATGATAAGAACCATGTTGTGTATAACAGTTAGCCACTTACTTTGGAACCGCGACCAGTAATGTTTCCAGGTACTCCGAGTCTTGAACGAAGTCACCCTTGGAGACTACGTCTACCAGTGATCGTACAGATAAGTTGCCGCTACAAGCTATCACGATCAAAGATCTGAGGTAGACAACACCGACGGGTACGTACGTCTTCTTGCGCTGCATCTGAACAAGGGAGCCCTTGACCAGATTGTAGTTGGTGAGCTTTGCTCTCATAGCATTGTCTATAGAAGTCATTTCCTGTATTAAATCGCACTGTGAGTGGAAGGACGTAGGACAACCATAACGGATCCGACCTTATTCAAGGTATCAACCATCTCTCTGAGCCCTTTTTGTACCCCGTATCGTCCTTCGTTCCATTTCCAATTCTTCAAAAGATAATCATCAACTGTATTTTCGTTTACCAGTATATGTTGAGATAGCTTGGAAGAGTCGTTGTTGAGCAGATTACGCAGAGTGTCTACGACCTTCGCAACAGTATTAATGAAGAAAGTATCTTGTTTAGGCAAGTCCTCGGAAAGAGAGATGAGAGAATCAAGGGTCCCTGTCTATGCCTCTCTTCAGCAGACAAATCTAGATATTTCACTGGAGATAACCAGACCTTGAAGGATGGAATAGCTATTTCGGCAATAGAATTAGGAGAGAACGACTTGGATTGCAGGGATAACTTTGAAGAAAGTTCTTGCACGAGCCCCTCGGAGTCACCATTGAGCGGGACAGTAATGAGCCATGTACTTTGATCTGAAGGCATCGTCGTTACGATTGTCGCCGTCGACGCGAACGACAGTGTCGGAAAGCACGGTAAAGGTTTTGTTTGTGTCTGTTGGATCCAGAGTCAGCCAGGAGTCAACCAGATGCAGTCACTTGCTCGTCGATCTCTGCAAAGTCTTCGTACTTACTCGTCCTCTGCTGCAATTGATGCCCCTCTTTTGATTAACCCTGCTCAGCTGAACAAGCTTGTCCAAGAGAAACAAGATGTAGCCGTTCTTGACGCCACCTGGTTCATGCCCAACTCACCTCGTAAGGCTTATGAGGAATTTCTAAGTAACCGCATTCCAGGTGCTCAGTTTCTTGACTTGGACGAGGTTGGTGACGTTCAGGCATCCATGTCCATATTGTTTTCAATTCAATCAATGCTACAGGTTGCTAGTTCTCATGAGTTAGGACTGAAGCATATGATGCCGTCGGGACGCGCCTTTGCAGATGCGTGCGGTATGTACGACCTATGTAGGGAATTGCTACTTGTGTTTCTAAGTGTAAGTTCCTGCAGAGAAGTTTGGTATTAGCCCTGCGTCTCACGTCGTGATGTACGTGAAAATTTTCTTGTGCTAATCTGCTCGCTAAACCCTGTATCCTGGCAGTTATGATACACACGGAGTGTTCTCCTCTCCTCGTGCATTGTTCATGTTCCGTAGCTTTGGACATCTCAAATCCAGCATTCTCAATGGCGGTCTTCCTAGTTGGCAGTCAGAGGCACTTCCCATCGATAGCGGCTCTCCGGTCCAGCCTTCCCAAACCGAATACCCAACCCCTAGCCTCGAAGGCCGACCCATCCGAGGTAAAGTTCAAATATCACCTTGTTTCTCAAATATACCGAAGGTGACACTGCACAGACTACGAGGATATCGTTCAAAACTCTGGCCTGGATCCTTCCAAGTCTACCAAAGCAGAATTAGTTCTGGACGCCCGCTCTAAGGGTCGGTGCGTATCGTTCTCTTTCATGAGCAAGCTATCTCAAAATACACTCACTGATTCATTAAATTTCCTTCAGTTACTTGGGTACCGACCCTGAGCCACGCCCGGGGCTCTCTTCTGGTCATATACCCAATTCATTCTCGTTACCTTTCAATCTCTTCCTAGAGACAATTCAAAGCCCACAAAGTTCTTATACAGTCATGCGGAACCCTTCTGAGATCCAAAAGGCTCTCGTTGACGCTGTAGGCGAACTTCATGCACAGCGTATAATTCAAGGTGAAGCGACTGCGGTAACTAGCTGCGGTAGTGGGATGACGGCTGGTATCCTATGGCTGGGTCTGAGGGTACTTGGCGCGCCAAAGATCGGTTTATATGACGAGGTGAGTGTTGACCTAAGTTGTCCAAGATGCATACAGAAGCTATTGTTCCTCTAGTCATGGACAGGATACGCGATGCGACCAACAAGTCATATAGATAAATCCGTAACGGATCTGTAACTCGTATACAACTGATCTAACCAAATACATCGCTGTCTGATACCGATCTCGAGATCGTTTTTTTTTGATGCGATGCTGATGATGGCATTGGTAATAACTGGTATGCAAATGCGGTATTGAGAGACGGGTATGGATAGAGGCGGGTATGTTTTCTATGTAGTGATGATACAAATACACTATACAATACTAATCTTCTACTTTAGATATTTCCTCCAATACACCGAATCTAAGAATACACGCAATCTTTCAAGACTTCCATGAACGGTGGTGGTTTTGAAGCCGGCAACTTCCCCAGTGCGTGTGCGGCTGCGAACCAGAAGCAGAAGCGAAATAGAGCAACTTAAGCTAAGATATCACGGATGACGGAGAAAGTGCGACTCACGCCGGCCACAGTACTGTACTTCGATGCGATGTTGCTTTCCTCGTCGATAAACAATCAAGTCCCAACTGTAATGCCACCAATTGGTGAGAAGCTCAGTACCAGCAAAGATTCCAATTGCGCACCTTTCAAGGAGAAGAACATTGTATCCTCTCTTCGCCACCTCCTGCAGCAGCTGTTGGCGTGCAAAGACAATGGCGTTTTGCAGGTCGGATTCTTGTTTTCGATGCTTAACGTCAAAGACGTAGGTACCACAGGTGTCCCCGTCGCAGATAATATCAAGGTCGAGATCTGACTCGGTCGGTGAGACAATACTTGATAAAGGTAAAGGCACAATACACACCTTCATCGTCCTCATACATTGGTATGGGGTCGACTGTTTTCCTATCCACTACCTCCCACGGCGTATCTTTAGAGCGTAATCTGAAGAGCATGGTATGAAGAGAACCCTTGGCCACCTATAGTAGATGGGAGGAAGCGTAGAACCATAACGACCCCTTTGTACAGCTCGACTTTATAAGCGCCAATGACACCTCGGCATGACACTGCCACAAGCTCAAGCTGTGGAGGACTGTTTCACAATTGTGACAATTGGCGGCTACCGACGTTCTATTTTGTGTCAGACGACTCAGAGCAGAGTAGATTTATCCAATTATCCGGCCTTCCAGATACATATTCAACGTACACGTACGCACAATTCGCGATGGCTGACACTATCCCACTTACTAAGTAATAATCCGCCATTCATGTACGGGCGCTTCGGGATACGTTGACGTAAGCTGGCAGGTGAAAAGGCCGGAGCCAAAGCCGAAAGCGTACGTACCAAAAGTATGTAGCCCTACGTAGCCTTGCATCCAAAGTCAGACGAATGATCGAAGAGTTGGTAAATAATCCGTGTTCATTGGTGGTCATCACAAGAAAACATTATTTACGCTAGAAGAAAGCGTATGCAAGGCCGGCCAGGCCAAGCAATGAGCTTACTGGAGGTACGGGCAAGCTCAATGCAGAAGATGTTGAATTGCTACACGAGACACCGCTGACAGAAGCAGTGTTGGACAAAGTGAGATCGGCACACTAGTAAGTCACGATCAGCTATCTGTTTAGGAGCTGAACCAATCGAAACCTGCATACCTGATATAGATTGCCATCATCCGCGGCATACAGAACCT
>RCHF01000668.1:0-23014 GCA_003987895.1 Neonothopanus nambi
AGAGATGTAAGAATGATGATAAGTCGATGTTGGTGAAGGCGGGAGTAGAAGTCCGAAGTAAAGCGATGGTGGACGGTGCCGTTCGACCAACTTCCAGCTTCTCTCGACCTAACGAGACCTCGGTCGACGTCGGAGGATTTGTTTCTCGGCCGGGAAAGTTATCAAATCTTGGCCGAGAAAGGCAATGAAATCACGGCACTTTCCGGACCAATAAATTAATACTTTTCGGCCACATTTTTTGTCCGTTTCTCAAAGATAAAATATACAGTATTTCAATAACTTTCTGGACATGTAAACAAGACAAATTTCTTTGAAAAAATACAGACTTTCTTATATAGAATCTTCAAAATATTTCAAAGTCTTTCCCAGCTGAACTATCTATCATTTCTCTAACACTTTCACCTACACTTTCAAAAGCTGGAAAGAATGGCCCTGGGGCAGTGTCAGCACCTCCGGTGCCTCCAATGATGTTTGGTACTGCTACGGCGCCACCACCGCCTCCACCAGTATCAGGAAACCCTTGGGCAGCCCCTGCACCAGGTAGTCCTCACGGTTCGCAACATTCGCATCATTCTTCGCACCATTCGCAAGCGTCCCATCACTCTGAACATTGTTCGCAAGCTTCTCACCATTCGGCACCACGACAACAGACCGCTGCTCCAGCATATGGTGGATACCCAACGCCTCCACCCCCTATGATGAGTACCCCTCCTGCAGCTGGTTTTGGAAGATCAGCTCATCAGCAACCAACTGCAGCTGGCCGACCTGAAGCTACGAGGATGGAAGGATTTGGACCACCAGGAGGACCACCAGGAGGACCACCGTATGGCTCAGGGAATGGAGGAATATATGGAGGAAATGGAGGAGTACCACCACAAGGACCTCCACCACCGTCTGGAGGACCACCGTATGGACCTCCACCTCCTCCACCACCTGGAGGACCACCACAAGGCCCACCAGGAGGCCCACCTCAAGGTCCACCACCTCCTGGAGGACCGCCTTACAGACCTCTGCCACCACTAGGGCCCCCACCAGGACCTCCTCCACCACCTGGACCACCACCTCTTCCACCTCCACCACAGATACCTCGATTCCCACCTCCACCAGGTCCACCGCCACCGCCTCAGCCACCGTTCGCAATGTTCGGTCCACCAGGTCCACCAGGTCTGCAAGGTCCACCAGGTCCGCAAGGTCCACCAGGCCCACCAGGTCCACCTGGCCCACAAGGACCTCCTGGAGGAGGAAATGGTAATGGTAATGGTCACGATCCACAGCAGGAGCAAATTAATCGCGAAATTACTAGAGAATCGAAGCTTGAACTGCGAAAACCTTCACTATTCTCTGGTACGGATAGGACAAAATGGCATGCATTCGTTATGCAAGTAACAACCATTCTTTGTGCGAAGCCAAACTTATATGCTTCAGACAAGTCGAAAGTTGCTTTAGCATTGTCCTATCTCACCGATCTTGCCCAGCAATACCATCAGAACTTGGAAGATTTAGCTGCTCGTGGAGAGAATGTTCCAGCCTTAACTAATTGGTTGGAATTCTTGTGAACGTTCGGTGCTATGTTTGGTATGCAAAACGAGTGCCTCAATGCACAAGCAGCACTGGAAAGCCTGTTCCAGACCCAAATGGAGTCGTTCGCAACGTTTATTGTTCGTTTCGAGCAATTTGCATTGCTTACTGGCTACGATGATGCTGCTCTTCACTTCCATCTGCTCAAGAAGGTTCGCTATGAGCTTAGGAACACCCTGGTCAATCAGACTGCCGTCCCTGCAATGTATATGGCATTGCGACAACGACTATTGGAGATCGATAGTACACGTCAAGCTTTCAATGACGCTGGAATGTATCGAAATCCACAAACAAACTATGGCAATCGCAATGCTGGTATGCCCAATCGTCCCAGGGCAAACCAAGGAAATCTTGCGCAGTTAGAGGACGATCACTATGACCATGACCATGGGGATAATGGCGAAAACTTACGAGCAGGGCAAACTGGTAGCGCTGAGCCATTGGTGTCCCAAACGGATCAAAGAGGACCACCATGGGCACGAAATAAGATGGCTGGTAACGCGAATGCAGGGAATTGCAACAGTGATAGTCAGGATCGCAATCGCGATATGACTCCTGAAGCTCTTAAGAAGTGGCAAGCGGAACACGAACGCCGTCGCCAAGAAGGATTATGCTTCAGGTGTGGTGTGAAGGATCATATATTGCGAGACTGTCCCGATCCCGAAGTCCAAGCAGCTAGAAGGATTTTTACTATGCTGGACGACAACGAAATTGATGAACTGTTCGGTCAATCACAAGGGGGAAATTTGGAATTCACATTAGGGAACGACGAGCCTATACTGCCACAACTGGAACTCGAAGATGAGGACCAGGGAAAAGCACAGGGGACTCAGTCGGGGACGGAAACGAACTGAGCCCTGACCGCGATTCCGTATGACTGCGGGCAGTCGACGTTAGGGAGGGGGTACAATACCTCCGTTCCAATGATCGTCTTTCTCTCATGATACCAGTTTCTCTCGACGCGAACCATTCGCTACCTAATAATGCACTGATAGACTCAGGCGCTACGCAATCTTTCATCGATACATCTGTTGTGAACCTATATTCTCAAAGCATTCGTACACTCCTGAAACCTATAAAGCTCAAACTCTTCGATGGAAAGGATACTTCAGCTGGCAATGTTACCCAGGAACTGGAGGCTGATATCCATTTCGAAGATGGAACCACGCACCATTTAATTTTCCTCATCACAAAACTACACCCCTCAGCACCAGTTGTCCTAGGTTTCCCTTGGTTACAGGAGCATAACCCTCTCATCGACTGGCGAACACCATCACTTACGCTATCTCCTGGATCCCTATTGCGAGCAGCTATTGTGGATCGCTCTGAATTCGACTATGAGACTCCTTCGCTAGTCATAGAACAGCGTCGAGAAGTTGAAATAGAAGAGGTTAGCGATGAGGAGTCGGATACCATAGGAGATTCACTTGGCATCGACGACCCACTACTACTGTACATCAACGAGTGGATCGATATGGCCAATAGGGCTTCAGGTGTAAACCCTACAACCACGCACGACATGCCTGCAGGCGATAATGACAATTCCCTACCATCTACACCTCTTGACGCTGCTACGACAACGGAAACGTCAAACAACAGTTGCAAACCGCCTTCGACCGATTGTGAACAGGAGCAAAATGATCACGAAGTACCTTCTGAAGCTGGCGAATCGTTGTCGTCGAATGGCGAACACGAAGAACTTCCTGCACAATATGAAATGCCTATGTCTAGGGATACACCACCCTCAGATATTCCTCATGTTTTTCTCACCTTGTCTGACGGTCTGACATATAAGCTTCCTCAATCCCTCGTAAGTAAGTATGCTCTTGCGAATCCATCTGCTACCGCCGCTGCTGTCACTACTCCGAACGCCGATAAACCTACGTGCAAGGGTTACTCTAATATTCGCATCAAATCGACGAAGAAAGTGAAACGATCATCGTCGACAAAGAGTGCTAAACCGGCACCTAAAATTAGTCTCATCAGTGCGGCTGCCATGGAACTTGTTGCGAAGGAGGGAAATCAAGTGTTCGTGATGAATGTCAGACCTACATCAGATATTGATGTCGAAACCACCTATGGACGAGCTGCATCAACTGCCCAGGCAGCTAGCGATGCTCCGGATAACCCAACGCCACCGAAGCAGACTAGCAGCGATGAGCTAGACCCTGAACAGCAGAAGCGAAAGGAACAAGAGTACTTGAACCAGTTCGTGCCTAGTCAATATTCCGATTACATGGACATATTCTCCGCAGCTGAAGCGAAATCGCTACCTCTGCACCGCTCTTATGACTTGCGAATTGATACCGAAAACAATGCTATGCCTCCAATTGGTAAATTGTATAACCTTTCGGAAGCGGAGCTCAAGGTGCTAAAGGATTATATCGATGATATGCTCGGAAAAGGCTTCATTCGCACCTCGAAATCCTCAGCAGGAGCACCTGTCCTGTTCTCGAAGAAGAAGGATGGAAGTCTACAGTTGTGTATTGACTATCGAGCTTTGAATCGCCTCACCATTAAGAATCGCTATCCTCTACCCCTCGTTGGAAACCTAATAGACCAGTTGCGAAACGCGAAACTCTTCACGAAAATTGATCTTTGCGCTGGGTATAACAACATTCGCATCCATGAGGGACACAAACGGAAGACAGCATTCCGAACGCGATATGGCACTTTTGAATACCTCGTAATGCCTTTTGGACTGACAAATGCTCCGTCAGCCTTCCAACTCTTCATGAACAAGATTTTTCACGACATGGTTGATATCTGCGTCGTGATTTATCTGGACAATATCCTGGTGTATTCGCAAAACGAAAAGGACCACGTTGAACATGTGCGAAAGGTACTGCAGCGTCTTCGCGAACACGATCTTCATGCGAAACCAGAGAAATCGGAATTTCACAAGGATAGTGTGGAGTATTTGGGAGTTATCATCTCTCCTGCTGGAATCGCAATGGACCCGTACAAAGTCAGGGTGATTAAGGAGTGGCCAGAACCTGAGAACATCAAACAGCTACAGTCCTTCCTCGGTTTCGCGAACTTTTACCGTCAATTCATTGACAACTTCTCTGGCATCACGAAACCTTTGACTCATCTATTGCGAAAAGGCGTGAAATTCAACTTCGACAGTCCAGATTGTAAAAGTGCCTTCCAAATACTGAAAGACGCCTTCACGGAAGCACCGGTACTTCGACACTTCGACCCTTCGCTACCCATTATCGTCGAATCTGATGCTTCAGATGTTGCGATCGCGTCTATTCTTAGTCAACTCAATCCCGAAACGAAAGAAATTCATCCAGTTGCATACTACGCTCGTTCCATGATACCAGCTGAACTCAACTACGACATATACGACAAGGAACTTCTTGCGATTGTCGAGAGCTTCAAACAGTGGAGAGCTTACCTTGAGGGAGCAAGATTCCCAATACAGGTCTATAGCGATCATAACAATCTTCAGCACTTCACGACCACCAAAAAGCTCAGCCGTCAACAAGCTCGCTGGTCCGAATTTCTTTCAGGATTTGACTTCACGATCAATTACCGTCCTGGTATACTTGGAGTGAAACCGGACGCCCTCACACGAAGACCGGACATCTATCCAAAAAAGGGGGGGCAAGAGAATCATAACAACAAGATTCTCATTCGTCCCGAACAGCTCCTTGCAAATTTTTTGCTCAACGAGGATCTCCTACTCACCCGAATACGCAGGGCTGAAAAGGACGATTACTGGAACACGGCATTGCGAAAAATGAAGGGAAAGAACAAGGAAGGCTTCTCTGTCAATGAAGATCTCTTATGGCGACGAAAWCACATCTATGTACCTAATGCGAACGACTTGTGAATGGACATCATAAAATCGCATCATAACCATAAGCTCAGAGGTCATCCTGGAGTCAGGAAAACTGTTCAACTAGTATCAAAGACATTCCTGGCCTGGACTGTACAAGGACATCCTACACTACATTTGCACCTGTTCAGAGTGCATTCGCACCAAGGATATTCATCGCAAACCTTTTGGTCTTCTAAAACCACTACCCATTGGCGAACGGCCATGGTCTTCGGTATTGGTCGACCATATCATCAATCTTCCTCCCTCTACTGTTCGCGATGACCAACCAAAGCCCTACGATGCTATCATGGTAGTTGTCTGTCGATTCTCGAAGCAGGCTATATTCGTTCCATGTTTTACTACCGATACAGCTGAAGACTTTGCTCAGCTATTCATTACGCATGTATTCGCAAAGCATGGGCTACCTACCGACATCATGAGCGACCGTGGAACGCTCTTTATATCTGCTTTCTGGCAATCGCTATGCGAATCGCTAGACATTCGCTCCAATTTCTCAACAGCTTATCATCCTCAAAGTGACGGCCAAACGGAGCGAACCAATCAGACCCTAGAACAGTACTTGCGAATATATTTGAACTATGAGCAGGACAACTGGGCCTCGATGCTTCCTATTGCCGAATTCACATACAATAACACTCCCAGCTCAACCACCAGACAGTCGCCCTTCTTCGTGAACAAAGGATATCATCCCAAACTCACCATTTCGCTATCCAACATTCGCGACGCTGATGCGAATCGACAAGCTAATAGTCTGAAGGACCTTCATGAGTACTTGAAAAAGGAAATTGAAAAGGCTAACCAGACCGCGACGCGAAATGCGAACAAGTTGCGATTACCGGTCAATCAAGAGCTATTCCAGCCAGGACGAAAGGTCTGGCTCAGCACTGCGAACATAACGACTACATGACCTTCAAAGAAACTGGACCAAAGATGGATTGGTCCATACACAATTAAAGAAGCAATAGGAACTCATGCTGTACGACTGGAATTGCCTTACGAACTACGACGAATCCACAACGTATTCAATGTCAGTCTATTGCGACCATACGAGGAAGACCCGTTCCCCAATCGCGAAGATCCACCTCCACCACCTATTCACATTGCTGGAGGTGAGGAACATCAAGTGGAGCGAATTCTTCAATCACGACGAAACCCTACGAACTGCCACGTTCAGTACTATGTTAAATGGACAGGTTACAGCGATGAACACAATTCCTGGGTTCCGTGGTACGATATGATAGGTTCGCTAGAGATGATGAAGGAGTGGCATGAATCTAACCCATGACGAGCTCAACCTACCCTGGAACAATGGGCTCACGTCAAATCAGAATCTCAAGAACGAGAATCTGAAGAGGCTGGGGAGGGTTCTTAGATGTCACACCTGAATGAGTAAGAATGTACGATATAATTATCGAAGAAAACTCCAAGAAAACTCTACAAAAAATCGATATAACCAAGAAAAATTATCTATATGGTAGCGAACGGATCTTTCTACTCAATCCTTCTTCGCCTTTTTATTCGACAAGCCCGTACCCAGTCCTTCGTCATCAACTCGTTCGCGCTTCACGGCCTTGGACCCATTCGCAACAGGAGGAGACCTTTCACTCTCGTCCTCACCCTCAGAATCGCTGTCCACCACAATAGCGGCTTCGCGACGACCAGAACCAGCAATAATCACTTGCTCCCCCAAACCAGATAGTGTCTGTGACGTCCTCGCAACCAATGTCTGAGTCGAGGTACGGTTATCTTGCTGCTGCAGGAATTCCTGGAAGGACTGCTGGTATAGGACGGAAGGTCCTTGATCTTGAATGAACCCAGCTAAGAACTCTGCTCGAGGCAACGGAGGAGTGTCAGAGGGCAGAGAAGATTCGACAGTCGAACGAAAGCCTGGTTGTTGAAAGTAACGAGCTGTTGCGGCACGAGTACGACCAATGGCTTCACGAAGGGCTGATATCATGCTGGTTACAAGACGGACATAAGGACGAAGTACAGTGTCGTCAGGCAGCAGGGGTAGAGCAGCTGGAAGTTCCAAGGCCCATTCATCGAGAAGATGCTGGATCACCCCCAGGCATTGATCAGGATCGGCAGCTTGAAGACCAGCCAGGGTCACAGCCATCTGGTCAAACTGGTCATCGCAACGGCTCGACAACGACACGAGTTCGCATTGATTGGTGTGAACAGCTTCCAATTCTGCCACTGCTTGGTCGTATTGCTGCCGTGCCATGATAAGGTCGTCAATGGTAGTGTTATGCTCCACGTCAACTTCAGCAAGGGTCTCTCGCGTGCGATGGAGAGTGGATAGGGAATGCATGCATACGCGACGGATCTGGTCATAGTCCATCTCCCTCTGCTGTACTCGCGCATCTAGCTCCCGAGTGATTCATTGCAAGTCAAGGGCATCGCAACGAGAACGCACGAGGAGATCATGCATTGCTTGCATACCAGCGTCGCCCTGCGGAGGATAGAGCATCTGGAGTCGTTCATTGTTGTCATTCATCCTCTGCTCCTCGGAGATCTCCAGTGTCGTAGACCGAGTGCGATAATAGTTGTTGTCGGCCTCAAGATCTTGAATTCGCTGTTGAGCACGAGCAAGCGCCCCTTGCAAAGTATCCAACTGTGTGTCGACGTCATCATTGCGATTGCTGGGATCCATGAGCATTAAAGATGGTGAGGGAGAAGGAGCCCGTGGTTGAACGTTGTCCATAGGAGAATCAGCTGCTGCCTCTCGAAGTTGTTCCTAGGCAGGAAAGAATTAGTTCTGTCAAACGGAATTAATAGCGAAGATAAATACCTCCAGTCGCGAACCCTTGGGAACCGGGCTAATCGACCTGAACTGCGAGTCCGCGTGGAAAATTGCATCCTCCAAAGTGTACTCGGCTCTTCGGACTCGGTTCATTTGACGCGAAGTCTGATTCACCAAGTCAACATTCTGCCGAATGAGCCGGTTCAATTCTTCACAATTATGTTTTGCCGGCGATCTTTGTGCGTCTGTGGTTAATAAGAACGACGAAGGACCACCAAAAGCACCACGAAGCTCCTGTGTAGAGGAAGGAGCAGGTACAGGAGTCACAGGCGCAGGAACGGCACTAGAAGGCACCATGACGGGATCAGGTCCTACAGCCCTGGAAGCCCCTTCATCTGCACCTGCTACAGGCTCAGATGGATCGCGAACGCCAAGGGGAGTGGCAGGAATTGAAGGTGTCGCCTCACTAGAAGACAAGGAGCTAGAAGGGGGCCGAATAGGCACGACGTAGGGAGAAGGAAGGAATTGCGAAGTGCTGCCGGGCGACCCTGGAACAAAAAGTGGAATTGCACCAGGTGCTATAGAAGTCCATGTTTCTGGAACTGATGCAAAAGGAGCTTCAGGCTGCACATTGTCGGAGGGGCTTGGAGAATCTGCAGTCAATTCGTGATAAGAAGCGGAAACACCCTTCACAGTGTCTATAAGAAGGGGGTTCGCAATTCTTCTACGCGGTGCAGACCTTGACGGTCCAGCTGACAAGTTCGAAACAGCGGGAACGGCAGCGCTACTGGATGGAGATGGTAAATCCTCCATGCGATTTCGAGAAGGCGGATTATCCACCAGCGCCGGACCAGCCACTGTAAGGGACATACTCAGGCGGTAGAGATCCTCCAGGCAGTTCGCTATACGAGCATCGCGAAAAGGATCCCAATTGGTACAGTCAATAAGACGCTGCAAGTACGATCAGCTCTGGTACATAGAAAACGAGGACCAACTCACGCAAAACTCATCGCGAAGCACCACGCAACTACTCCCAGTTGCCCGCATCGCCTTCAAGAATTGCAATACGTCCGTATGAGAGCAGCGTTGCTTATCCATTCGACAGCGAACGCAACCGCCTTTAGGCCTATGCTCCCATAGACACTCGTCGTAGTTGTATTTCTGGCATCTATCGCAATGGAGCTGAAACGAATTAGCAGAAGTAGCTGCAAGGAAACAAGGCACTCACAAAGTAACTCCCAACTCGATTGATCCAATCTCGGTTCGCCTCTGCAGTGGCATATCGACTAAACATTCCCCGTAGTACTCCCTCGCGGTCGCGAACCTCTCCTGAATGCTTCGTACGATATGCTCCACCTTGATAAAGAAGGGCGTCGGCTGCAGGAGGCTCTCTAGGAGCAGACGAACCAGAAGAACGACTGGGAATCCGCAGGACCAGCCTCGCTTGCAAACCCGCCCCAGGAACCGCTGATGTTTCCTCCTCATCATGCGAACTAGCTCGCTTCTTCCCCTTGCGATCCTTAGGCTTGGACGAAGGGTTTTTCGCTTTCCCCTTTCCCTTTTCCTTTGCTTTACCCTTGCCCTTGGCTTTCGACGACTTGCGAACCGGAAAGTCATCGCCCTCAAGCTCATCAACCTCCTCCTCACCATCTTCTTCATCTGAATGTACAACTCTAGTCCAACCATGAATTCTCCTGTCTCCTGGTCCTGTTCTTGGCTTAGCAGCGGGAAAAGTGCAGAAGCTAGCAAAACACTCACTGGGCGCATGCTCAATTACCACCACCTGTTCGAGGTCGACATGCGTAAAGCCTGGGATGGAGTGACCTCGCCAGTCTATATTATTATCCTGCTGGAACGGGTGCAGGTCGGCCACCGCCTCATTTGCAATATGGTAGCCATTGTGAACTTCGCCATGAGCTACTGCAACGACAGCTGCCCAATCGATCTCCAGCGAAGGCGAATCCACCAGCGGCCGATCAGGGGTAGCTTCATCAGGAACATGCAGAGCATTTTCGTACCACATCCGGTAGGAATAGTCTAGGTGGCGTTCCCAAAAGAAAACCATGGGAGGAGGAAGGGTGATGGGTCACGAACGCTCTATCCGGACACGCCAGGCTAGAAATTGACAGTCGGCCTCGCTGGCTATATCATCTAACCTCGACTCGTAATCCACTTCACTCTCGCCAGGATACTGTTCCATAGTACCTAAAATGCGTTGAAACTCATCGACAAACCGAATTACTTCTGCTTCAATCTCAGCACGCGGATATCAGCTTGTAGACACCTTCGGACGGGATGGACCTGCTTTCGGAGCCATTAGAAGTCTCAGGAGGCGGCGTAGGAGAGGCAGAAGTCAGAAGGAAAGAGTTGTTGATGCTTGTGGGTCCAAAGTTCGAATCGCAACGAATTACGCAAGCCCCATCATTTGTAAGACACAGCCACGTCTTATTTAGGTCACGATGACATTGCGAACGAAAATCATGACATTGCAACGGAAGATACTTGCATTGCGAACGTCCCTCGCTCCGGTACTCCATTCCACTGGTCCTTCAAGGGCTCAGGACCCTAGGAAGGGGGTAATGTTATGACACTACCATTTTTTCGCCTACTCCTCATCCAAAGTTCCTTCTTTATCACTCTAAATGCACAGACTCTCTGGTTAGCCCCTATTCGCATCCAAGCGCCTGCCCAAGCGCCCGTTCGCAACTCGTATACATGTTCACATATTGCGATCGTCGTTACTACAGTAGAATACAACAGTACGAACCTCCATTTAGATACAATAAGCAGTATATAAGGACTCTTGTACCATAATGCCAACCCGTTGGCTAAATAAATCGTTCTTCTCTCAACTCTCTGCCACTCATCTTCTTGCTCACTTTTCTTGTCTCATTCTCGTTTCATTTTCATCTCTTTCGTCTCGTTTCATTCATCTAGAAGTTGTACCGACTTCTACTCGTATTCGCTATCGAACGCTACTCGTTTGCTATCGAATCGCAACACGTCTATATCTCTATTGCTTGTCGTCGTCAAAATACTGCTTAGCAGCTTAGTCTCGACGCATTCTCATCGTGAAGTATTCTATTATTACTTCATTCACTATGCTTACTACTGTTCTCGGACAGAAAATGTCGAGGTCGTAACACTTCCGAGCATCTGTTAACGTGAGGCAGGGCAATATTTCATGAGGAGGGACCATCATATATATATGATTTTCTTTAGGAAAGGCTGGATCATACACCAGGTCAGTTGTACCAGCAAATGTGAAGGAATTGGTGTTGTTGGGCAAAGAGTTGTCCCCTATCCGTAGGATGTAGTTGTTAAACACCTCATAGGGTATCAGAGTTTTGGCATGCCCACCTATATGCATAGGACACAGTGGTGGAGGATATGTTTCAAAGTGCCATGAAGCAGAGAGATGTCGATGCCTCAAGGACAGACGAGAGTAGACTTTCCCACAAGGTCTATAACCTGAGCATAGTCAAGAGTTTTGCATTGGTATACCAGATATGTTGAAATAAGGTATATGACACCTCAAAGCGTGTCAGATAGTGTTCAGGCATCTATAGAATGCATGCACCAGACAAGCACAGCCAAAAGAGAGGCAATAAAGAGGCCACATACCCATATATATGACAAAGGCTACATCATACAATGATAACAAGTGCATCACAGACAGGTATTCATTATAGGTTAACTTTGCACACTTGCTGAAACATTTCTTTGTATGACCGAAGCAATATCCAAGCTGCTTTTCTGATGTAACATGGCATGGACAGAGGTGGAGGAGGTATGCTTGGAAATCTGAATGTGACACTACATTCCTCAAGGTCAGAATCTTGCAAAGGGACACATGCCACTTAATGTCAACATTGCAGAGACTAGCGCAAACATACAATGGAGTCATCATTCTAGAGTAGCTATCAATTAAGAAAAACAAAGATTTGATCAATATATTGGTTGCTCTGAAAGCATAACACCATGTGCACTGAAAAATATATGAGGGAGTGGGATATGACCTCCAGAAAGATCCACCATTACTACTGATATGTGCATAGCACCTTGGCTTGCAGCATTCATACAGACAATGTTTCACATAGAATGAAATAACATAACTGGTCACATATTCATTGTGACCTGAAGCATAATATACCTCATTTGAGGCATACAGAGCAGCATTAGTGCCTGTAAAGTTTAATTCCTCTATTGAGGCAGGTGTCTGCAATAGGGTGACACCAGAGGGAACATGTTTATCACCAATGAAGGGGAAGAGATATTCATTCAAGGATAACGGGTGGGGTGACATGCTAAACTGAGGTGATACAGGTAGGAAAGATGACATGATTGGAACTTGGCAAGTGAGCAAGTTAAATTCTAACTGCTGTGTGTCATGAGCAATAACTAGAATAGTGGGAGAACAGGAACAGTGAGCATCGCGAACTGTGAAGGAGTTGGCAAAGAATGTTATACCTTTTTCATGATGGGGTGGCCAACCTGTATGGAATGCTGCAGCAGAACTGTTAGTGGTATTGGTGAAATGCTGCACAAAAGAGGCTGCAAAATATACCAAAAAGCTCAGCAGGCAAAGCATAGTAAGATCAGGACCACATACCTGTGCAGCAGTTAACATGGGCCAACAAATGTGCTAAAAGCACGAACAAGGCAAGCACAAAGTGGGCTACAAGCATGGATAGGTCAATTTATGAAGACGTGCAGAATCAACAAGTTGGGAAGAAGACTAGAAAAGCATGTTTGAACCGAGCAGCCTGAGCACAAACACATCAACCAATACAAGTACACACATACCATAGGTTAATGTTGGTGTGAGGGAAAAGGTAAACTCCACAGATAAGAGAACGTTGTGAATACTGTTCTGGGCTATGTCTTAGGTAAAGAAAGGTTGCAATTGACCGAAAGGATACACCACCACACACTGCGACTAACTCCATTTCTCAAACCACAGCCCACCCTACCTTTGACCATGTCAGAACAGACAGCTGCATGAACAAGAACCAACCAATTGCAATGCCCAAGACTGGGAGGGCTGCTGCTGCTCCTGCCACACCAGATGATGTCATTTGTGCAGTGCTGGATATTTTTTTAGAGACATATGGCAATGTAGGAAATACTGCCATCTTACAGGTAAAAAGAAGTGTGACCTTCCAGTGAGCAGCCTATGAGCATACCCTCTTGACGTGTTGAACTGAACTGACCAGAAAAGCAGAATGTTGTGGCGATTCTACAAAGAGATCATGGTGAACACACTGCAGAAACTACAAAAACTGAACAATGTGTTACTTCTTCACCCTCTAAGAAGCAGATGGATCATGCACCTGTTTCTACAACTTGCAGATGTACCAACCCAGTTCACAGGACCCATCATCACTCCAACAATGACCACAATGAACTCTGAGACTGTATGCTATCGCTTTATGGAAGAACATGATGCAGGTCTTTGTACTCTCCTGGGCCAATGCACACCTTACTTGGTGACTCTATGATTCGATACAGGTTGACCATGCGAGGATCTATGCGACTTCATGTGTGGAGCAAGTTTCCCATGTCTAGAAGAGCTTCACACACCTGCGGAGTTTGTTGTGCCATTCTCTACAGATGATGGGTCATTTCCTGTAAACATGGCATCAGCATCCAACTAGGCACCTAATAGAATCTCAGATGACAAACCTGTAACAGCACAATTACCTGTCCATGTCCATGCCTACCCCTCTCTGCGGAGACTTTATGTTCTCTACTATCGCAGTGAGGATACTGAAGTCTTGCTTACTGCAATAGACTATAGTCATATCCCAACCCTCCAGCATATATGTCTCAGCTTCATTGGGTTTAGACCATGGGTGGTGGAAGAGTGGTTGCCTATGATGAGGTTACCAATTGGGGTGTGTGCTGCAGTGATAGAGTTGTGTGGTGGAGTCATGATGCCAGTGCACTATGAGACATTGTGGGACTACACAATCCACCCAAAGGTAACCTTCATGTATGTCTCTGATGCATTTGCAGATCTCGAACAGGCAGGGTATGAGCTTGGGGAGATGGAGCAACTTGAGATTGAGGATGCATTTTTCAGACCGAGCTTGGACTGGTGGATGTGGACTGATGCAGAAGAGAAGGTCAGTAAGAGATGGGAGGAGGTGAGGGACATGGGTGAGACTCACCATGATGACGAAAAGCTGTTCAGACGTCATATGTACACTTCTATGTAACTTGGCAACATAAATGCAGAACATATCGTTTGCAATTCAGTCGAAGTGCACAGGCCAATAAAAAAGGAAGAGGCAGAGAGCAAGAAGTAAAGTGGAGGTATCCAGCCTCTGTCGAAGGCATACTTCCGGCACCATGGCATATGTTACTCATAACATAAATCATGTGACATCGCAAGACAAACACTACCAAAAAACAAACAAACAAGTGCAACTTCTGTTGGACAACAATTGTTGATTGTGGACCTTTGCTGTTTGCTGAGTGCAATTTTGCTTTTGGGTTCCATTCTGAAATTGTGGGAGCAAGTCCTTCACAAAAAAGGTGAGTGATTAACTCTGGTCCAACTCTATGCACAACAGTGCAATCAAGCTACACACCAAGAGCACATGTCAAGTTACATGTTAAGTTAGTATGTGGCGAGTGACATGTCAAGCTATGCATGCAGTATATATGTACTATGCAAGGCATCCCACATGAGCAGAGAATGGCCTTGATTTGCCCCTGAATGATCCAAATTATGGATCTACAGAGCAGTTGAATCCAAGTCTAATCCTCATGTGCAGTACACCCTAGTTGATTCCAAAGATCAACCCTGCAGATCTGGCAACAAAGCAACGGCCTCTGCAATAACCCCTGATGGCAAGTGAGAGGGCAGTATTCACATAACTCTGAATGTTTCAATTTAAGGAACTACAGAGCCGATGTGTATATCACCAATCACAAAACCATTGGGGGGTAGTTCATGATTTAAATAAACGTATCCTGTGCCTCATATTTAGAGAGACTGATCCACCTTGTATTTCAGGCATAAGGCAACCAAAAGTACAGCTCAAGCAGACACCTAGCACAGTGAACAACACAAATGGTATGACTCCAATCCATGGTGGTGCTATATATAAGTGACAAGGCCACCCAGTGAGCAGATGAAAACTGCACCTGCCGAGCATGACACAGATCCGGTATATGTCATGGTCAATGTGGACATTAAGTCACTGCTGGAGCATGCATACACACTAGAGCAACAGGATCCAGAGGAATAGCTGGAAAACTTTGAAGTGGACGATACCTTTTCCTCAGGAACCACCTCATCTACAACATCATTATCTACAGCCAAAAAAAGGAGTGGGTTAGAGGGGGAGGAAAGGACCTCTTCATGTGAGAAGAAATGCTGCAAGGTCAAAGGTCAAGAGGCAGGAGATCAGAAGCAGTCATACGCCAATCATAAATGAAAGTGGACATCTTGATAGCTGCAATGAAGCGATAGACACTGCATCTCTGATATTTGCTGACTTTGAGAGTGAAAACTTTAATATTGCAAAGGGTGCATATGTTGGAGTCAATACCAAGCCTTATGGTCGAACCATCAGTAGAAAGCTGGAATACTTTATAGAGAACAAGTTTCAATATGTGAGCTGGCAAGATACAAAGTAAGTCTGATGTACAGGTCATATATTTCACACTGAGACTAAAGAGTTTGAACAGTATTGCATGGCCAATCATAGATTCGAAAGGGTGTGTACTAGTTGTGGGGGTTAAGAAGATCAAGAACCCGAGATACCAGGAGAATTTAAAGGAGGCATTTGATCTCATTGAACAGACATGAGATGGTGCACCTTTCGAAAGCAAAGACAAAAGGCATAAACGGGGTGCATTTCCTGCTGCAGCATATGGTATATCGTACGGTAAAGGGCAAATGAGGCCAAAACAGCTGGGTGGCAAGTTGCAGCCTACGCTGGCAAAGCTGTTGAACAGACTGTGCTTTCAGAATATCACAGAAGCACAGAGTGGTAAGGCAATAGTTAGATCTGAAACACATGCACTCAGCTAACTGGGTTATTGTAGTTGCATTTGTGACATGGTCTCCCAAAAATTACAAGTATTACTTCAAGTGCAATAAAGAACTCCAAGAGGCATTGCCTGACTCGCAATTCAACTATCCATGGAGCATATTTGCATGCATGACTATAAATTTTGGGCCAAAAACACATACTTTCATTCATGCTGATTCAAAAAATACTGCTCATGGCATGTGTGCTATAACTTCTGGTGGAGACTATGACAGCGAAGAAGGAGGCCACCTTATTCTTTGGGATCTAAAGATAATAATGGAGTTTCCACCAGGTTGTACTATTCTCTTACCATCAGCACTTCTACTCCATTCAAACACACTGGTGCAGGATCACGAAACATGTTATTCAATCACGCAATACAGTGCTGGAGGGTTGTGGCATTGGTTGGATGATGGCGGACGCACCAAGATTGACATCAAAAAAAATTACCCTGAAGAGATGGTGCAAATCAAAGAGCAAAAGTTGGTGCATCAGCAGGATGCCCTGGCCATGTTCTCCACATGGGATGAGCTTAGGCAGACAAGAACAAAGTAAAGAAATGGCCAAAAAGTATATATTTGCACAAGGTATATTGTACACAACAGAGGGTGTAAGTTGTAGCTAAGAAAAAGTATGTAGATACATTACCCAGATACACAAAGCATGTAAAGAAGCAGCAAAGGACAATACATAAAAGACAATGGGTTTTTTTTTGGTATTTATAACAACAGAAGGGAAAGGGAATGGGTTTTTTTTTTTTTGGTATTTATAACAACAGAAGGGAAAGGGAACAGGTTTTTTCTTTTAAAAGGGCACTATAGGTGCCTTGATACATAGAAGTCCAAGCAACAATGATAACACAAGCACGTACAATGTTTCCAAGCATGTATAAGATGTTCGAGCGTGACGTGAGCAATTAATTGGTGGCACCAACCTTCAGCTTAGACAAAAGAACCACGAAGAGCACATTGAAGTGCACAGTGAGGTGCTCGGCGTTTTTGAAGGCCAGCCAACCTGTCAGAGTAAAGCCCACTGTGACCAGGGAATCCTGAGGAAGCTCGGGTTTATTGTAGCGAGGCAGCAAATGAAGTTGATCCCAATCAGAAGGGCGGAAAGCAAACCCATTATACACCTGCTCCCCCTTCTTCAATGCACCGAGATGAGCACGCCTGTCATAAACAGGCACTATACATTAAAAAATGGGATCAGCCAAATTGATATTAAAAGAACAAGTATGCACATGGATGTACTAACCTGCATCATTGAAGAGCAAGTAGGGCAGGGTAGTCACTGGTGCAAAGGACACCATGGTGTTGTGCCTATGAGGAGAGGTGAAACTAGAGGAAGGTGCAGGGTGTGACACTAATATAGGAATAGTGTAAGACAAGGAACAACACAAAATGGTAAGAACAGACCTTGCGCAATATGGGGACGCCATCCATCTTTGCAGGACTGAAAAGCGATCATCCCACCATCGATGGGGGCATGGTATACCTCAACCCCAAAGTACTCCCCCAAACCACCCTCCATCAACTCATACTCCTGCTCAAAAGGCCTTACCCAAATCTTGCATGCCTTTGACTCAGAGCCCCCACTACCTTTGCTAAGCTGGCTAAGGCAACACAGACCAGTCAACATGAGAATTGCATTGTCACAGCTGCCAGGAAGGTTTTTCATCACTGCACAGTCATGCCCTTTCTCAATCATATCAGGGGTGAGGCACGAGACATTGATGATATTGCGATACTGAACAAACTGGATAGCCAAGCGAAGGCAGCTACAAACACAGAACCATCAGCAAAAGCATACTACAACAAAAGCGGAAGTAACATACGCTCGCGCATTGTTGTCTGAGGCAGTGTACACAGAGCCATAGTTGGCAGCATAGCATTCATAGGCTGAGTCATGAGAGCTTCCATATGGGATCATTGTCGCTGGAGCAGGTACCCAATGCAAGGAAGCATAGTATGCATGCAGAGACATATCTTGGAGTGTGACATCAAGGATGGACTTCGAAGCACCAGTAATTGAAGAACCAATAACAGGTGCTGTATCCTCAGCATCAGGAGAGGCTTCAGCCTCAGGACTTTCATTGTCACTGTTACACATATTAGATTAAGGGGATAAAAACCAGTGAAGAGCCACACCTAGGATCAGCATCCACAGCTGGAATTCCATCAGAAAGCTCATGTCTAAAAACATATGTCATAACTCAGTTCATACTACTGGACCAAAGCAAAACAACTTACTGCTCAGCACTGCCTTCATCATCAGACACCATCATATCTACCACAGTATCTGCAGGTTCAGCAGACACAGACTGTTGCTCAGTGTCGCCAGTGTGCTGCACATCTGACAGAGACTTGATGTCACTGTCAATGTTGACAGGGATACCAACCCCGTCATCAACACCCTGTCAGGCAACAGATTTAGGCAAATATAGCATGACAAGAAAATGTAAGAACATACCTTGCCCACCTCCAAAGATCCAGAAGCAGGAGAAGAAGGGATAGAGATAACCTCCGGTTTCACATGGTGCCCAGGAGTAGGAGCAGCAAGGGTCAGGTTGGCTGAGTCAGAGACTGGTTCCTCTTTCACACTGCTAAGCACAACCCAATGAACAAGGAACACGATAGAGATGAAGAGACAACTAACAGGTTGCAAGAAACAGTGGCCTTGACAGCTTTTGTGACAGGTTTAGGCTTGGCATGAGCAATGGGCATCTTGCTGGGAGAAGGAGATGCTTGACTGTTTTTAATAAGTTGGATAACGTAAACGAAGAACAACAGGAAGAGCAAGAACTCACCTCTTTCAAGGAAACAAGGAAAGTAACTCAGGGAGGTCAGAGTCTGAACTCTCAGCGAGAGTCAAGGCATCATTCGTCTCCAACTTGGCAGAAGCAACAGAAGTCTTGGAAGAGAGGGTAAGGGCCTTAACCAACCTGGGAATTTTGAGAGCACTGTGATCAGGAACAAACAAAAATCGAAGAAGCAAAGAGAGATGTACTTAGACAGCTGAGGAGACTTGGCGTTGAAGACAACATTGTCAACAGTGGTGCCAGCAGCATTGAGTGACTCGTCATCCTGAGGCTGATACAAAGATCGAGCAGTAGGTTTTGAACTTATAATGTCAAGTCAACAAAAAGAGAAAGGTGGAAAGAAAAAAGACAAGTTGCAATATGCATAAGCAGGATGACCAACGAGGTACAGCAAAAGTGTCCACTCCATTGACATGTTGTTTTTTTGGAGAAGAGGAGCTAAAATAACAATGAGATCAAGAACACACTGGAAGGTAACGCAACACAAACCTAGTAATACTTTCCCCAGAATGCTTTTTGGGGGATGAAGGCAATTGCATCGGGCTGAACACAGAGGATGTCAGTGGAAATACAAACTTCGAATGCAACAAAGGACTAACACGATGGCAGAGGCATTGCCAGCAACTGCAGCCTCAGCAACAGGCAGAGGGGGGGCTGAACATGAGGAGACCTTCCTGGGAGACACAGACTTGGCAGTTTGGGAAGACATCGCGAACAAGCAGACAGCAGACAACGAAGAAGTGGGGTAAAGAAAGGAATGCTGCAGAGAGGGTGGCTGAATATATATATTTGGAGGGGCAGCAAGTTTCATAATAAAAACAAGTCAGAAAAGACACCACAGTTTACAAGCAAAGCAAAAGAACATACAAAGTTCTGGGATCAAGACGGGGCCTCAGGGATAGAAGATAGGCTGAGTGAAGGATTCATCATTGTTGAAAGGGAAGAGAAGAAAAAGGAAGGTGAGACATGTCAAATCACAGCAAAGAAGCCAGCATGGGACATTCCAGCAAAGGGTGCAAAACAATGGAGAATGCTAGCTGCGTCAATATGGACATATTGACATGAAAGAAACACTGAAAAAGGGAAGGTAAAAAGGCCAGGCCAGTCAGATGACAACTGAAAGTATGACCAGTGTGGAGAAGAAGAGAAAAAGAGGATGAACGAGACGTAATGAGGGGCAGTGTTATGGGCAAAAAGGGACAAATGATGTCAAGGGGAACCAAGAGAAAGAGAGGGTGGGTGATAAACCAGGAAGGCAAACTGAGGAAAGAGTGCACAGATATCACAGTCAAAAAGGTAGCACATTCCAGAACCAAGTGCCGTTGAATGAACCCATTTTCCAAGCCACATTATGGACAACAAATTCTATGACATGACTGCCACTAGTAAGAAAAACCTTGTCAATATGAATAGCCAGTGCTAATCACGTACACACCAGAGAATCAAATAGAGGCGCTATCAAAAGCAAGGATAAACAGTGAATTTGCACCAGTTCATTTGGCAACATATACAAAGGTAAGATTGTCACCCCACATATTAAGAAATGAGGACAGGGCTGATGAGTATACTTCCAGAGCCCTGACTGGAAAAACAAGGTTCAAGTCACACTCACAGGAGTGCTGGCGGCACTGCGGATCCTATCTAACAATGAAAGTGCCCTGGAGGAGATGGTGTTTGTTGTGCAGGGTGTCTTAGTAAACAAAGACCTGCCTCCAGTAAGGGTGAAGTCACAGTGAGTGGACAATATGATCTCATAAAAAGGACCACAACTCACTGAAGAAAAAGAACAGCAAAGCCCACCTTCCTGTGACAATCCATTGAGATATATGGGCTAGGAAGTGCTGTCTTCGAGGACGCCGTAAAAGGAGTAGAAGATCTTGATGGTGCGCTAGTGCGTAATGTACTGGAGGACGTGGTCAAAGCACAAAACATCATCAGCAGTTTTCAAGGATGGAACACAATCGAGGTTGTGAACTGATACTTCACTTCCCAAGCAATAGCTAGATTCGAACAAACCATGGACTTCGAAGATGGCATGGACAGCGACAGAAAGCTGACAAAGCTGGCAGGCAAGACTCACATCCACATGACAGAGAATCAAGTCAAATACTTCCAAAGAAAGATAAGTAGTACTGGCCAACAAAAGTGAGTACATTATTGAAACGCAAGTCATGACAAGGACAATAACCAACTGTACATCATGCAGCTTTATGAAGATTCAACCAGTTACATTCAAAACGGGTGACATAGTTGAAGCGAAATTGATCATAATGATGATTGAGGTAGGGGGAAAAGGGAAGCTGAAATGACACCACTCAATTGGGGTTTTGAGGTCTATAACCTTGCTTGACAACATGTTAACTGAGGTGAGCAAAAGAAATGTACAAAGATATGATATACTCACCAGAACAATATAGAACACACAACGGGCAGTAGTGAGAAAGAGCGTTAACACCATCTTGAAGTGAAGGGCAGATTACAAGGAGGAAATGGAAGGTGAAGCTAGCATGAAAATGAGTAGGATGGAGGTTAGCAAAAAGGAGTAAACAATGTATAAATTTATAGTACATACCTTCTCATCAATAGCATACATAACAGAAATATCTTGACATACCAACATATCGACTCAAAACAAGACTCAGAACAAACTCAAATAGACAGGCAGAATAACATGAATGGTTGATTTTTATTGGTAATTACAAGGGAACCAAGGTATATGAGGTTGACAGCATAGAGAGAGAAGAAATGCAATGAAAGAAGACAATGGGAAAGACACATATGACTGACACAACATAGGAAGACAGGAGATGACAAATTGCACAGCATCACTGAAAGGAAATGACTCAACATTCACACTTAGCTGCATCAACAGAGCGACAAAGAAAAATGACATGAGCTTACTAATAAGAGTAAAAAGAAATGACTCAGTGTTCACAGTTAACAGCATCAACACCGTGACAAGCAAGGTAGGACGAGACATGTGACATCAAATCAAGCTGAGAACAATGCCATCAGCAGCATCACACTTAACAGCATCAAGCCATCAATGAAAAAAATTGAGACAAAGTATGAGTTCTCCATTTGCAATTCCGAACTCGTAACTTCCTCAAGTTTCAAAGTGCCTTTCAATAGCGTGAAGAGGCTTTTTGACTCATTGTACCAATCACCTGCTCTTGCCCCTCAATTGAATGCAATGCGACTTACCTCAAATACAACATGTTCAAGTCAGAAAACGCATCAAATATACCGGGTTGTCTGTTTAGCTAACTGGTATACTGAGCTGGGTTGTTTTAATGAAGCAGATTGGTATGTTATTGGTGGTCCAAATTGTCCACAATCCTCAGTGCATCAATTCCCCTTTTGAGCTCTTTCACTATTCTAACTCATCGGTCCACTTATATTCTCAGGCTCATAATGAAATCTTGAATGTGCTTGTTATGACACTACCATTTTTTCGCCTATTCCTCACCTAAAGTTCCTCCCTATATCGTCCTAGATGAGCAGACTCTTCGGTTAGCCCCTATTCTCACCCAAGCGCCCTTTCAAGCGCCCGTTCGCAACTCGTATACATGTTCACATATTGCGATCGTCGTTACTACAGTAGAATACAACAGTACGTACCTCCATTTAGATACAATAAGCAGTATATAAGGACTCTTGTACCATAGTGCCAATCTGTTGGCTAAATAAATCGTTCTTCTCCCAACTCTCTGTCACTCATCTTTTGCTTACTTTTCTCGTCTCATTCTCGTCTCATTCTCATCTCTTTCGTCTCGTCTCATTCATCTGGAAGTATACCGACTTCTATCTATATTCGCTATCGAACGCTATCCGTTCGCTATCGAATCGCAACACGTATTCAACCTTATTGCTTGTCGTCATCAAAATACTGCTCAGCGGCTTAGTCTCGACACGCTATCTATTGCGAAGTACTCTTTTATTACTTCTATCGCTACAGTTAACTACTGTTCTCGGAC
>RCHF01000669.1:0-13261 GCA_003987895.1 Neonothopanus nambi
TGTGCGATCAGTCATATATTCTCCAGATGGTAACTATATTCTATCTGGATCTGATGACAGAACTATTAGGATCTGGAGAGCAAAAACAGGACAGCCTTTGCATGAATTGAAAGGTCATGAAGGCTATATSCGATCWGTYRYMTATTCTCCAGATGGWAAMTATATTMTWTCTGGGTCTGATGATARAACAATCAGAATTTGGGACTCAACAACAGGTAATCCCATTGGCAAACCAATGAAACATAGACACTATATCCGAACAGTTTCTTATTCTCCGGATGGGGCACATATTATTTCAGGTTCTGATGATGAAACCATAAGAATCTGGAATACTGAGGTGGAGCAGCCAGTCCAAGTAGAATTACAGGGACATGGTGGTGCTGTCCGCTCAGTAGCCTATCATCCAAATGGAAAATGTTTCATTTCTGGGTCATATGATGAAACAATAAGAATTTGGAATGCAGAAACAGGGCAACCAATAGGAAAACCATTGGTTGGACATACAGAGTGTATTCGGTCAGTTGTATACTCTCCAAATGGAATGTATATCATATCTGGCTCAGATGATAAAACAATCAGAGTTTGGAACTCAGAGACAAGAGACCAGATTGGATCCCCTCTGAGAGGCCACAAAGATTACATTAGAACTGTTTCATGCTCTCCAGACTCCAGCATTATTGTTTCTGGGTCTGATGATGGGAAAATCAGGCTTTGGGACTTGCAAAGGAGTATGCAAATTCGGAAAATAGATGCCCATTCTGACTATATCCGCTCAGTTGCATATCATCCTAATGGAATTTGGATTGTATCTGGGGCAGATGATCATAAAATCAGAATCTGGGATGTTGAAACAGGAGAGCAAGTTAGAGGCTCACTCAAAGGGGCACACAAGAAGAACATTTGCTCAGTCACTTACTCTTGCAATGGAGACCATATACTTTCCAGCTCTGATGATTCCACAATGATAGTCTGGAATGCATATGATGGCAACCCAATCTGTACCTTTGAGGGACATAAAGGCAGAGTTCTATCTGCTGTTTATTCACCAACTGCCCAGTCTATTGCATCTGGATCAACAGATTGTACAGTGCGACTTTGGAATACAGAAACCACAGATTTGATTGAAGCCCCATTTCAAGGGCATGGTGGCTATGTTCGATCTGTTGCCTTCTCTCCAGATGGAAAGTTTATCATATCTGGTTCAGATGATCAAACTATAAGAATGTGGAGTGTTGAAGCAAGTCACAGGTATGTTTGTTGATTCTATACAAATGAAGAAAATTGAACATTGACTCAAACTTTAGTCATGCTCACTCTATATTTTCTAAAGTTCATGTGAATGCCCAAGGATGGTTGACATCAGATTCTCAAGAGTTAATTGTTTGGGTTCCTCCACAATATCGAAGTGGGATTATTAACCCTCAGCAAATTTTAACAATACCTGCTGATGCACCACATCAAGCTGTACATGTGAACATGCTTGATTTTGCACATGGGAGAAACTGGCAAGATGTATGGTTTTGTTGAACATCTTAGCATCAGGACCTACTCTCTTGCCAGGAGCATTTTCACAGTTTCATACTTGATCAGCAGTGATTGCTTCACCCATTTCCTCCATCTCCTCCTTCATCTCTCTCTTGTTTTGATACATTACTTTCTTCATCCAAGTTCCTCTTTGTTCTGAATTCTTTTCTTGGCCTCCTATCTTTGTTTCTTTCCTCTTACATTCATCCCAGGCTGGACCTCACTTTGCTTCTTCTTTTTCTCTTTCCTGTTCCACCTTTTCTTTTATGAGGCTAACACACATATATATGATGGTTCATGATTCATGTTAGGATAATGTTTGCAATTTCCTTTTTGCAGTTGAACCTTGCTACTTTGTTTTTGTCTGTTGTGTTTTCTTCTTTTTTGTAGAAACAAATTAGCAGGATATCAAGCAGAAAGGTACATCAATTGTTGGGAATAGTTCTGGTCTTTGGATAGTCAGCCTTTGATAAGTACCAAGTAATAATGCTAATGAGAAGCACTTTCATGCCCTTCATTTTTCTTAAACATCAGGAAAGTTTAACTAGCTACCCCCTGCAGGTAAAGCATCAAAGAGTTATCTGTTATAAGTATAGTAGTCAAAAGACAATGCATGGCTTTAGAAGGCTCAAAAAAACCTATTCACCATCAATCTACCTCATATTCGCATCATTTCTAACCTTCAAACCCTAAACCCAAGCCCCTTCCACCCCTCTCTCGAATCTCCAAGCCAAGCCCTATCTCTTACAAATTCTCTAACATACCCCTCCGTCCTCTCCAAGAACGCACGCTCCGTCCTGATGATCCACTCCTCCTCCCTCATATGCACTCTATACCGGCTCACCGCAATCTCCAACATTTCATTGATATCCACCACGTCTTGAGGTACCTTATCCCTCATATACTGCCGGAAAGCAAGTCGGTGATCATGCCACGCCTGGAGCTTGAGCAGGAGGAGAGGAATGAGTGGAATTACTGGGTACGTCGTAAGTTGTACATCCGTGACCTTGCGCTCATACTCAGGCGGCACCTTCCAAAGAACCTTATCACTCGGTATGAAAGGTAACTTCATATCCGTCGCCGATCTTGGAAGCAATACGTCGACTTTGCACTTCTTCGCTCCCTGAGAATCAGGGATAAGATACCAGAGGACCTTATAAGTTGCGCGAGGATTTGTTGACGAGACGAGGTAAAAATTTGGGTCCGTCGAGACCATGAGGCGTTTGATTTGTTCGGCGCCGAGGGTGAGGGTGGTAGGAGTAGTAGGGGATATTAGCATATCGATGTCCTGAGGAGCAAGAACAAGGGTTAGTCAACTTTTTTCGCTGATAAACAGACAAAGAAAAACAGAGCAGGAATCTATATAGTGGCGCGAAACTTCGAAAAAAAGAAAATAACATACATGCGGAAGACGATTTTTCATCCCATAAAAATAGCATGCCATACTTCCAACCAAACAACAATTGTCCAGCCCGTTTTTCGCAAGAGCACGGACAGTCGCCCATGCAACCTTGCGGAGCTCCTTCATAGTGAGACCCTGCTCGTTGAACGTGTTCAACGTGGACGGCCAGTGCGTGCGGGTTATAGCAGGCGCGCGCACAGGAGCAGTAGTAATTGTGTTATTTCTTCGTTCTTGTTCCCTTTCTCGTTCCGCGCTGATCCTCAGACTTTGAAGTTTCTAAAGAACAGAACCATGTGAGTATCACTAGCCTACGCAAAGAGTTGACGACGGAAGAATACGAACCGAGAGTAAACTCAGAGGATCGTTATCGTCAGCAGCCCTTCCGGACGAGCGCATGGAGGGTTTCGGAGCGTGAGCATCTGCCTGAGATCGAGTCACAGACATCGTCTGTAGTTTCGACTTTGGCAAGCGAACTGCAGGTGTAGTCTTTGCGCTAGTCCTTCGTTCCATGATTCGTGTCTGCGATACTAGAGTGACGAGTCAGGAAGACAGCGGAAAGCTATGGTTATAATACACACCAGCCAAATCAAACAATGGTTGAACGCGAGGTAGTTATCGTCAATCGAATGCGAACGCTGCTTTCAACACAAGGTCGAGCCTCGAGCCTCCGATAATCGCTGATAGGGAGATAAGAAAGAAAGGAAGCTCATTCCTCACGAGGTCCTCCTTATATGTGAGGGTGGATAGGGTTTAATACATCGTGCCGGGTCCAACCTGAACTGAAAGGCTTCGAAACTTCGTTGGAAGTCCTTCTGATTGCTCGTTCCTCGCTGTATCATGATTTGCATTGAAATTCTTGCGGCTTGTTGCATATTAATTATTCTCCGCTTCAATTCTTTCTAGCTTGAATTTGTTCGTGGCATGGTCGACGGAAGGTGGAAGAGGCTAAGCAGGTGTCAGTGGCTGTGCAAAAAATGTACGGGTCCGGTTCTGAATCTGACCATTGGTATGAGCGATAGTAGTTGGTCTAAAGTAGTCATGTAATCTTTTATTCTGTAGTAACGTAGTTGTACAATGGAATTTAGTACAGTAAGTAGTCGAGAGACTAAAGTATTCTGTCCTTGGGTCTAAGCTGTATAAACTAGTATTAGAAATTGTCCACTCGAACCCAATAATGAACATGAATGCCAAAAAAACTCGGGTCTCTTCCCAACCAAGCTGAAAATCTAAGCACTCCAAACCCCCATCCTTCGTCTTCTTGAAATGAAATTACAATAATCCGAGATACTCCCACCACTCCCTCGACCCACCCCACTTCTTCACATACTCCCTTACAAACCCCTCAGTCCTCTCCAAAAAACTCCTAGGAATCCATCCCTCTTCATAATCAAGCACATGAACATTATACTCGTCCACAGCGAGGTCAAGCATCTCCTCAACATCCTTTATATCCTTGGGGACTTTCACCTGCATACGCGGTTCGCGCGAGTGCCGGTGATCGTGCCAGCCTTGGAGTTTGAGCAGAAGAAGGACAAGAAGAGGCATTGCGGGGAGTGTTTGATTGTGAGGTCGAGAGGGGAATGACGATCTAACATCAACGCTGGCATCTTTAGCCGTCCTAGCCATAGGCAACGATCCCGGAATAATGTGTACGATACGATCGTGGGGCACCCAAGGCAAGTTCAAAGTCGTCTTCGGGCCTGGTATCAGGATATCCACTTTACATTTCTGCTTCTCCGATATGCGGTACCAAAGTACTTTATACGTCGCCGCCGGGTTGACCGACGCGACGAGGAAAAAGTCTGAGTCTGTCGAAACGATGAGACGTTTGATTTGTTCGGGGTCAAGGGTATTGTGGTCGGATATTAGAATGTCGACGTCCTGTATAAGTCATACGCGTTAATTACAACGGACGAGTACAAGTTCGTGAGTTACAGTAGAGTTTCAGAGCAGAGCAATACGCACATGTGGCACCCGATTCTTCATCCCATACAAATAGCACGCCATGCTCCCGAACAGGCAGCAATTCGTCAGCCCATTCTTCGCGAGAGCTCGGATGGCAGCAAAGGCAGCTTTCTGCACCTGCCTCACGCTGAGACTCTGCGCACTCGGCCTGGCGTGGACTTTAGACATCTTCGAGTTCGTTGTCTTCTTTTGCGACTGTTGCACTTGCTCCATGGTTCGAGTTCCGAGTTCGTATATAGCTAGGGGGATATATTGGAGCGAAGGTTATGAAGAAAACTTTGAGAAAACTGTATGGATGTTACTGAAGAACGCTGAGAATTAATGGCAAAGGACACACCAGCAACTTGATGAGAGCGAATTAATATTATAGCTTTATATACCTATCGTCCAGTAGACTTGCGTTGACACCAAGGGTATATATACAAGAGACACGATAGAGTCCACAGCTGGTCCACAGTGGCCGCCCAGGGTGACCTAGAGTGACGAGTCGGCTGTTGTGGTTGACACTGACGATTTGAGACCGAGTTCAAGCGCTCGAGCACTGACTGGCATGACATACATATACACTGCATTGGACAGTTGAGACGTTGACGTTCAATTCAAAATCACATAAAACCTAGCAACTCGAAGGACACAGTGTGGCACTCAAAGATACTAAGATAGATCTCAAGGACGATATGGAAACCAATACAGTGACGCTCGAAGTCAAGGAATTGGATTGTTCAAACTGAGTCCACTATAATACATGCCGATTTCACATTCCTCAATCATAGCTTTCCCTTCAGATTCACTAGTCAAGTAGCCTTCTTCTGAGCTCTCAGGTCTGCGAACCGTGCGGCATACGCATTCGAAACATACGCCTATAATAGAATCATCAGTAAGCCAGGCGAATTGCACAGACAACAATTCAAAGAACGAGACACCCACTGCATCAAAAGTCTTCTTAAAACTCTCCCTCGCCTTCAATGCTTCATAATACTTCCAAAACCTCTCATACTTCTTATCCGTCTTAAGCAGCTCATAAATCTTCTTGCCCTCGCCCACCTCGTACACCCCGATATCATTCGCAAGCGAGATCTCCATCCTCGCTAGGAAAGGCAGAACTGCTGCATCAGCAATCGTGAACTCCTTCCCAACAGCAAACGACCCTTCCTCCTTAGGAAGTAACTCCTGAAGCGCCTCGACACCGCTTAAAAAGGCATCAGGAGCCTCGCCGCGCATGAAGAAACCAAAGTAGCCCGGCTGCCACTTGGTCGCGAAAGTGTCAATAAAGAACCTCACGCGTGCACGGGTAACAGGGTCAGTGGGTGGAGGAAGGAGGGTGGAAGCGGGGAAGAGGTCTGCGACGAATTCGAGGAGGATGAGGGATTCGGCAAGTTTTTGGGAATTTGGAGAAGGGTCGGAAGGGTCGGAGGGGGTACCGCCGTAAACGATTGCTGGGACCTTTTAGAAGATGACTTTTAGTAATGTGTTGAGTAGGAATAGAGGGGGGTTCAGAGAAGTATACCTTACTGGCCGGGTTCACCTTAGGCTGGTACCACTCGGGCTTATTCTTCAAATCGATCTCGTATCGTGTGAATCCCGTCGCACCGGCCTCTGCCAAAGCTAGTTCGACCTACACAAATCCTTCAGCGTAAATTGGAAAATTCCACCATTTGAAAGCATTGATATCGACACGGACCCTATGAGCGTACGGGCAAATCTACACAGTTACGTGAATCAGAAGAAATTCTTATCAAAGTAGCGAACCCCTACTTACCTTCGCAGTGTACAAAGTCAAAGGCTCAGCCAACGCCATCTTCAAGTTTCTTCCACTGTAATTAGTGCGATAAAACGAACGTAGCAACGTAGATGTGTTGGACGACTGGTAAGTGGGTGTGAAGCCACATCTTGAGACTCTCGTGCCTTTTTTATTCCCAACTTGTGACCCCTGTTTCCTCAATAGTCTCAAAGTTTTGCGCCATGAGTTCTTCGGATGTTGTCATAAGTAAGCATCGTCTGAATCAGCAAGAAATCTCTTGAGGGTTTATAATCAGCTCTCCCAAGGATTACAAACCGACTGTCCAACTTTAAGCTAGCTATATGAGGCCTGTGGTGGGAATGGGAGACTCTGGACTCGGAATCGGAAAAGAGACCGGGGAAATCGTCACAGCACTCAGAATTCAACAAGGTGCTTTAGAGCAGATGGTCAAGTCAAATATCTGGTGGAGTATACGCATTCACTTACCATCTACCGTAATTGTATAGCTGCGGTGTCAAATAAAATTTTGAAGAAATAAGATTGAATTGCGTGAGTATGTCCATCGTCAGTCCAAAGTCGGCGGCTATAGTACTAGTCTAAGTCACCTACTTATTTACCTTTATTTGTAGCGGTGGCAGTATCCGTTCCCGGGCCTAGGTCCTTTTCACTGTTCAGTACACTTCAGCGAGCCTTGAAGCTTGAAAGCTTGACAGCTTGACCTTGCTCCGCGACCGCTTCGTAGCGATGTCCTCTAGTTCTACCGCGCATGAAAACCCTTATCTGTATCATCTATCACAGTCTATGAAACATTTATATGTCTCGCCCCCCCAAAGTATCAATGAAGAACCTCTATTCGGGTTCTTGCCTCGAAAAGTCAAGGGGGCGCAAGTAAGGAAAGCTATGGTGCGCTGCGCTACATTATACTCTGTAACTATCATGCTGAACCAATTATGGCAGGAACATGATATAAATTCTTTCACGAAGCAACCTTATTCGTCAGTATACAAGAAAACCCTGGAGGAGCGCAGAAAGCTGCCGGTGTACTTGCAGATGGACGAGTTTTTCACGATGGTGAATTAGATAATATGCTTCAATGCCTGAGGAGGGTCTTTGCTCGCCTCAGATCTTGATACTCTGAGCGTCCCATCTTCTATTGTCGCTGCCTTTCTCAAATACGAGGCTCACCCTCATTTCCATTTCCATGATCCTCGTGGAAGGATTATGTACTGATTATCAGTTTTGTTTGACAGTTTAATGAAAATCAGATCATAATTGTAGCCGGAGAAACAGGAGTAGGAAAAACGACGCAGTAAGTTATTCTATACCATGTCTCCTTCAACGAGATAAACGACCGTTTACTAATAAAACATGTTGCTTATGTCGTTGAATAGAATCCCCCAGTTCGTTGTGTATTCAGATTTACCACATACAAGAGGAAAAGTTGTCGCTTGCACGCAACCACGATTTGAATTTGCTCCCATGATCAAAGCCAGACGTGTTGCATTGGAAATGGATGGTACGCACTACAACTTTTACATCTCAGCTTCTTTCTTCTTACGCTCAGACTAGTTGAACTGGGATGCCATGTCGGCTACTCAACTCGATATGTGGATATGACTGAACCTGGCACGACCTTTCTCAAATATATGTCCGATGACATGCTTCTTCGGGAAATGATGTCCGATCCAGACCTCTCTCAATACTCCACCATCGTTCTCGATGAGGTGCAGGAACGCAGAGCCGCTACGGATGTTCTTATTGGCCTTCTCAAAGACTTATCAAAACGTCGATCCGACCTCAAAATTGTTATCATGTCTACTATGCAGAGTGCCTTAAAAAAATGCAAAGGTACTTTGGTGATCCAATGACTCGGAGGAGTGATTCCAAAATACCTTTATTCAACATTGCCGATCGCTCCTATTCTGTGGAGGTCTTTTACACCCAATTCCCTGACTCGGACTATGTAGAGACTGCCATACACACAGTCTTGATGATCCATAGGGCGGAAGATCCTGGAGATATACTCTTGTTTTTAACTGGTGAGGAGGAAGTTGAAGAGGTTTGCCAAAGAATCAAGTTGGAAGTGGATGATCTTATGAATCAGGATCCAGACAGTGTGGGACCTCTTGAATGTATCCCACTATATGAATCTCTCTTCCATCAGCACCAGGAGCATGTCTTCGCTCTCGCTCCCGCTCCACGGACTCCTGATGGCCCACCAAGTCGAAAGGTCATTGTTTCAACTGACATTGCTGAAACCTTCTTGACCGCTGATGGTATCGTATACGTCGTCGATCCTGGGTTTTCTAAGCTATGGATATACAATCCTCGGATTCGGGTAGAGAGTAATCTTGTCTCCCCGATCTCGAAAGGTAGTGCGCAGCAGAGGGCCAAATGCGCTGGGCGAACGAGACCTGGGAAATGTTTTCGGTTATATACAGAGAAAGACTTCAAGTCTGAATTGGAGGAGAGCTCTCATCCAGAAATTCTCGACATCAATTTGAGTACAATTGTCTTGATATTGGTGAGATTCGGTATCAAAGTCAGTGCTATGAGTGCCTTTCCTCAGGCTTTACTAGATATTCTAATGTGACTAATTCTGAATGGACAGGATATTGTTAGATTTGGATGGGTGGACGAGCCAGCCCCAGAAGCACTTATGCGAGCCCTCGAACTACTCAATTACCTCGAAGCCTTAGATGGTGAAGGAAATCTAACACCGTTGGGAGCAATTATGGCGGAATTTCCGATAGATCCTCAGGTACAGGGTTTTCGTTCGTCACTATTATAATCTTTCCTTCGCTTGTTGACACTTCCCTTTCTTCGGTTTAGTTAGCAAAGGCGCTCATAGTCAGTCCCAAGTTCAAATGTAGCAATGAAATCCTGACAATTGCTAGTATGCTGTCTGGTGCGCTCAAGTTCGGTCTGTTGGTTACGACACCCTCCACTTATTTCCAGCGAATCGGCTGTGTAGTTCCTAGTGTTTTCAGAACGCCACCAAATCAGCGCCACGCAGCCAGGACCGGCGCTGGCAAGGCCAAAGCTGTGCTCACCGTTCCTGATGGTGACCATCTCACACTACTTAACGTGTTCAATCAGTACATTCAGAGCAAGTGCTTAATCATGGACTAAGAATTTAAATCATGCTCACTGTTTCTTTTCTTCAGACAAGCACGACAAGAATTGGGCGTGGCAGAACTATCTCTCCGCTCAGGCACTTGACCAAGCTGAATGTCTTCGCGCACGACTACAGCGCGTTATGGAACGGTTCGAAATCGAGCTTGTGACATTATCAGATGAAAAGAAACTGTACCAAAATATACGTCAAGCACTAGTGTGCGGATTTTTCATGCAAACTGCGTACCGTGACAAGAAGAGCAATTATTATATCACAACGAAAGACAATCAGGTACGTTAAGGGTTCAACGGTAATGAAATGTATGTATAAACCACCTATTTTTAACAGATGGTCACGCTACACCCTTCATGTGGACTCTCCACAAGCCCGGAATGGGTTATCTTCAATGAGTTCATTCTGACGAATCGCCCGCACATTCAGACTGTGTCGGATGTAAGGCCTGAATGGTGAGCGCTTGAGCCTTTCACTACTCACTCCGGTTGCTACTCATTCTGACCATGAACTCGACTCACAGGCTGCTAGAGTTTGCTCCACTCTACTTCGACCTATCATCGTTCCCGAATGGGGAGGCCAAGCGTGCTTTGCAACCCACCATAAACAAGAAGACTCAGAAGAAGACTCGGCATCCCAAGAAGAAACCGAACAACCGCGAGCAGGTCAAGGCTCAGTCCAAGTCCAGAGGGAGGAAGCGGCTTATGCAATCCTAAGTCGTCTGGGTACGAGACTAGTCAAGGCTATTAATGATACTTAGTGAATTGAGAAGTTGATCGAAGCTGGTGCTGTATGACTACTTACTGTCGCGGTTAAATGTGATATACTTTTGTTCAACAACATTTAATTCCTCCCCGTTCCCTTCAATTCCTAGTTTGAAAGTTCAGGGGTCTCGAATGAGCTTGGATGACGCCACACATCATCACATGAGAAATGCGTGACCCGTGCCCAGCCACACAAGGCCAAACCTCAAGATACCTGGAATGGCGCGTCAAAAAAGCAAACTCCTGTTACTCTCTCTAGATCTCGCCACCTATCGAAGGAACACCCCTGGATTTCATGTCCCAGTCTAACCGCACCAGCCTGTCGTCCCAGGTTGGTACTACCCACGGACGCGGAGGTGAAGCACTGTTCGAAGAGTTTGTTCAGCTCGATGCCAGTACATTCGAAGAGTGGTTGGAAAACTTACCTGAAAATGAGAGGTGAGTGGTACCTCAGGCCTCAGTAGCTATCCGATCAGATCTATAACCCGGCTATTGAGTTATAATATACACCATCGAGGAAGAAACTTATGCTTACTGAATCCGTGTTACGTTCTCATAGTACTGCACTGCTAGTTGAAATCCAATCAAAAGTCGATCGAAGCTTGAAGTGGCTGCACGAGTTCAACCATGCGATGAGGGGAGAGGCAGGACTCGATTCAAAGCTTCCGTTGGATCTAGAGCATTTAGAGGGTACGGAGCAATCGAGTATGGCAAACAAAAGCGCGTCAAAAGGGATAGAGAGAGAGAAAGTAGGAGACGAGAAGCCGACGGAAAATCTCGAAAGAGAAATTCAAGCAGAGTCGTCTCAGGGGGAATTAAAAGGGAGGGGTCGAATGCAGACTCCTGAGAGTATAATTCAAGTTAAAAACTTGAAAATCAAACGAGACTCCTCCGTTACCCACGGCATCGCGAGTAGCACTCCGCTCTCCCGTAGACGGTCTCTTTCTAGTGTCGAAAACACTACCCTGGTTGTCTCTACGCCTGCCGCGTCAATTCAGCGATCCAGATCTTCGATACCCGCGAAGCCCACCAATACAGCGTCATATAACTCGAACGTTAGGATATCCAGGTCTACCGCGTCCCCATCCATCGCAGTCACGTCCGAAATGAAACACTATGAAGATGGACATGATACAGTACGGCCAGACAGTCCGTTTCTACCCGGCGCGAAAGCCATTCCGACGCATTCTAGACTTCTAATTGCTCCTGAACCCCCTGACGCGCCTAACCCCAGATTTTTCTCCACACCGGACGTCGCTACTGCGCCAGCAAACGGTCGTGGTGCCAGCAGAGTCGGTCATGTATCCTGGCCTACACCGGTGCCATCCGACGCGCAGGCCAATGAAATGCGTTCTATGCCTTCAGTCGCTAGTCAACGTCCTGACGCGTCAGAGAAGTTTGATACCTGCGCGTCTTCGGAAATCGTGGCTGCGCTAGCAAGCATGCAAGGATCCAGTGTCATCAGCGAGGGACAGATGCAGATAGTAGCTGCTCCAAGACACGAGAGGAAGCTACCGGGAAAAAACGATGTGCTTGTTGGTGCGTCACAAGCTGCTCGGGATGCTATATCTGCAATATGGAACATTGCTGAATCGTGGCCAGACGCCCCTGAGAATACACAACCTGTCATGGATTCAGGACAATTGGCCAGAACTCATGGTGTAAAACGCACCTTCAGCGACTTCAAAGGTATCATCCCTGACAGCAGTACCTGCCCAATAGGGCCTCCTCAGGCGGGCGTGATGACCAGGACATTGTCCTTGCCGAACATCCAGCAGGCCCAAAAGAGCGCACCATCTATTGACTTCAGAATGCCAGCACCACATAATACTGCGGGACCCTCGTACGTAAAAACTTGAATTCGCTTTCTTCGAGAGCCTTTTAACGACGCGTCAACAGATTCGGCCAGGGGGCACCTTCCACTCTGTCTTCATCTTCAGAACCGAAGAACGTACGGACGTCCCTCACTACACCACATTCTCCCCAAGTGACGTGTCAATGGCCGAGAACTGGGGGTGGAGATGGTGAGACCTGCGGGCATGTCATCACATCCTTTCAAGATGCCCGTGAGCATGCAAAGTTTCATACCAGGGGGTATAAAACGGACGAAAGAATTCGATGTCTATGGCATGGATGCAAATCTGTGTTAAAGGTGAAGAACTACGTCTTCCATTTCCACTCTCTGCATCATCCATATGGAACACTGCCTTGTCATGGCTGCGGGCAGGCCTTTCCGAAGCGTGAGGCGCTTAATGAGCATATAAAGGAGACTGGGTGTAAGAGGTTTGGTAGGGGTAAAGCGGGGCCAAATAAGAACATTAATTCTTCGATAGGTGTTGAGGACGAGGCGAAAGACGACATCGATGGTCCAGGTCCTGTGAAGAGAATGCGGATGGGTTAACTGAAAAAGGTATGCTTGAGGTACTCACTTGACCGTATGTGGTCTTCCAGACATGTACTTTGAATATTTATGTATTAATAGCACCATTGCTTGAGCGTTGTCGAGACATAGACCATAATAGGCGCGACTGAAAGCTAGGAATCTGAAAGCTTCGCGCTTACCAGGCGCTTACTACATAGCTTGAGGGCCGAAGAAATTTAGTTGAGGGCAGGCACATGTAGTATGGGTCGTTGCACACTTCACCATTCGCGCACTCTACTATGATGGCCTCTGAGATCTGATTAGCCACTCCTACCTGAATATCATCACTACTTGTGGATGTGAAATATTTACA